>PVIC010028106.1:0-23429 GCA_004025085.1 Thryonomys swinderianus
AAAAAAAAAAAAAAAAAAAAAAAAAAAAAAAAAAAAAAAAAAAAAAAAAAAAGTCCAAATGTGTGGATGGCAATTTAATGCACAATTTCTCTTTTCTCCAGACAGCTCAATTCAAGTGAGTTGGAGAATCTGTGATATCAAAAGGATTAGCTCATAAACAAACTGGTGGAATTCAGACCGTATTGCTGTAAACTCACTTTCAGAAACTAAGTGGCAGTGTATACCCTGCCACTCTGTGTCTCTTTTGGCCACAATAGCAATAGTTTGTTTGTTCACGCTGGGTGCCTGTGGAAAGCAAGGCCTCCCAAGGAAAGCACCTCTCTTTGTACACACATGCAGTGGAGAAACACAGGTAATGTTTTGACAGGTAGAATCTGAAGCCAGAAAGGCACACTGCCTGTTTCTGAAATCTCCCAACTAGGGATGCCGTGTACGAGCTGGGTATCTCCTTTTGCACTCTTGCTCCATTCAAGCAAATGGGAGGTTTTGTTATATTCAGAGATTTCCCCTTCCAAGAAATACCTGGAAGTCAGACCTGGTTTCAGAGAAGTCTGTTTCAGAAATTGAGTGCAAAATAATATCTGCCTGCTATTTACCTTTTCCTGCCATGCAGCAAGTGTTTGTTCCTGTACAATACCTGCTTGGGTGGTAGTGAAAGGCCTATTATGACTTCACACCCCATTGTAAAAAAAAAAAAAAAAAAAAAAGACCTATGGCACTCCTACTTGTGTTTGGAGAAATAAAGCCTGAAGACAGAAGTACCAAATGCCAGATTTCAAAGCCTATATATGTGGAGTATACATGCATTCAAAATGTCCCTCTTTTCCACATAGCTCCCTTCAAGGGAATAGGAGACTGTGTGAAATCAGGAAGTTTCCTCCCAAAGAAGGAGCTGGAAATCAGACCATGTTGCTGTAAATTCAGTTTCAGGAACTTAGTGAAACGTACTCAACACCAAATCTGTTCTGCTTTTGGACAGAGTAGGAACACAGTGTCCATTGTCCCTCTATAATTGGGTGTATAATGGCTCTATGAATAAAACTGCTGGACTTCTGCAGACAAGCAATGGAGAATCAACTAACAATCTGATGGTTAGAAACTGAATAGAGATACCCCAGTGCCTCTTTCTTAAAGCATCCATCCTAAGTATGCCTTTTGCTGGCTGCATATCTCTATTTGCCTGAAAGATCCATGCAAGCGAAAGGGAGTTTGTGGGGAATCAGTTGATTTTGATCATAATGAAAGCCATGGAACTCTGACTGATTTTGTGAGTTAAGTTGTAGAAAATGAGGGCACCTCTATTCCCTGCCTGCTCTGTGGCTGTGGTATGTAAAGACCCATTTTCACATCACACTCCATATGTAGAAACAAGATTTGGGGCATAGGTACTTGTATTTTAACAGTTAGAGCTTGAAGACAGAGGTGCAAAATGCTGATTTTCAAATCCCAAATGTATGGATGACATTGAAATGCACAGTTTCTCTCTTTCCTGCTCAGTTCCATTTCAGGGAATGGGAGAATTTGAGACATCAGCAGGTATATCTACCTAATAATCAGCTGGAATTCAGAATGTGTTCCTGTAGTCTCACTTTCAGAATCTTAGTGGAACTCTACTCCCTGTCACTCTGTGCCAGTTTTGGCCAGAGTAGCAATAGTTTGATTGTTCACACTGACTGTGACAGTGGTAAACAAGGTCTCTAAGGAAAAGACATCTCTATGTACACGCTAGCAGTGGAGAAACACATCTAATGTTCTTCTTGGTAGAATGTAAAGCCAGAGAGTCACACTGCCTGTTTCTGAAATCTCCCCGCTAGGGATGACATGTTTGGGCTGCAAATCTACATGTGCCCAGAAGCTCCATTCACAGGATAGGGTTTTTTTTTGGGAAAACAGAAGAATTTTCCCAGAAAAAAAAAAAAAAAACACCCTGGAACCCAGACCCTGTGGCTGTGACCTCAGTTTCAGAAACTGAGTGAAAACTTACTCCCTGGCTGCTCTTGGGGTTTTCTAGCCAGAAAATAAGAGTTTGGTTTGGTACACTATGTGTGTCTCAGGTAGAGAAATGTCCATTGTGATATCACACTACATTTGTAGAAACAGCCAGCATCACAGCTACTTGTACTTTAGAAGTTGCAGCCTAAAGACAGAGGTTCCAAATAACGGTTCACAAAGAACAAATGCATGGGTGACAATTTATTGCACGATTTCCCTGTTTTCTGTCAGCTCAATTCAAGTGAGTGGGAGAATATGTAATATCAGGAGGCTTAGCTCATAAACAAAATGCTGGAATTGAGACCTTGTTGCTGTAAACTCACTTTCAGAAACTAAGTGTAAGCATACACCCTGACCTCTGAGTGTCTTTTGGCCAGAGTAGCAACAGTTTGTTTGTTCATGCTGACTGGGCCTGTGGAAAACAAGGCCTCCCAAGGAAAACACCTCTATTTGTACACACATGTGGTGGAGAAACACATCTAATGTTCTGATGGGTAGAATCGAAAGCCAGAAAGGCACACTGACTGTTTCTGAAATCTCCCCCATAGGGATGCCGTGTTCGGGTTGGGTATCTACTTTTGCCCTCAAGCTCCATTCAAGCAAATGTGAGTTTGCATGATATTTGGAGATTTCCCCTTCTTAGATACACCTGGAAGTCAGAGTAGGTTTTAGAGAAGTCAGTTTCAGAAATTGAGTGGGATCTAATTCTGTCCTGCTATTTACCTTTTCCTGCCAGGAAGTAAGTAATTTTTCCTGTACAATACCTGTGTGGGCAGTAGTCAAAGACCAACTATGATATCACACCACTTTGTTGAAAAATGTCCTAGGGCACAGCTACTTTGTTTGGAGCAATAGAGCCTGAAGACAGAAGTGCCAAATGCCAGATTTCAAAGACCAAATGCGTGGAGTATAACTGAAATGAAAATGTCCCTCTTTTCCACATAGCTCCTTTCAAGGAAATGTGAGAATATGAGCAATCAGGAAGTTTCTCTCCCAAAGAAGGAGACAGAAATCAGTCAGTTTTGCTGTAAACTCAGTTTTAGGAACTTAGTGAAATTGTACTCACTAGCAAATCTGTTCCTCTTTTGGACAGAGTAGGAACAGAGCACCCATTTTCACTCTAGAACTGGGGATATAATGGCTCTCTGGATAAAAGTGCTGGACCTGTCTAGACAAGAAGTGGAGAACCACAGCTAATATTCTGATGGGTACAAAGTGAAGCGATATATGCACAGTGCCTGTTTCTCAAAGTATCCGTTTTAAGGGTGCCTTTTGCTGGCTGCACATCTTTTGCCTGCAAGATCCATGAAAGCAAAAGGGAGTTTGTGGGGTATAAATAGATTTCTCCCTTAATGAGAGCCGTAGAATTCAGACTGATTTGGTGAATTCAGTTGTATTAACTGAGGGCGCATCTCTTCCCTGCCTGCTCTTTGTCTGTGGTAGGTAAAGGCTCATTTTGACCTCACATTCCCTTTGTAGAAACAAGCTGTGGGGCACAGCTACTTGTGTTTGGACAGTTAGAGCTTGAGGACATAGGTGCCAAACCCTGGTTTTCAAAGCCCAAATGCATGGATGACAACACAATGCACGATTTCTCTCTTTCCCGGCCAGTTCCATTTAATTGAATGAGATAATATGGGATATCAGTAGGATTACCTCCCAAACAATCAGCTGGAATTCAGAATGAGTTGTAATCTCACTTTCAGAATCTGAGTGGAACTGTACTCCCTGCCACCCTGTGCCACTTTTTGCCGGAGTAGCAACAGTTTGATTGTTCACACTGACTGTGACTGTGGAATACAAGGTCTCTAACGAAAAGACATCTCTATGTACATGCTAGCGGTGGAGAAACACATCTAATGTTCTTCTTGGTGGAATATGAAGCCAGAGAGTCACACTGCCTGTTTCTGAAATCTCCTCCATAGGGATGCCATGTTCAGCCTGGAATTCTCCATTTGCCCACAAACTCCATTCATGTGAAAGTGGTTTGTGGGATATCCAGAGATTTATCCCTGAAACAAGTACCTGGAATTCAGACCGTGTGGCTCTGACCTCAGTTTCTGACACTGAGTGAAATTCTTCTCCCTGGCTGCTCTCAGGATTTTCTGGCCAGGAAACAAGGGTTTGATTCTGTACACTGCATGTGTCTCTGGTAGAGAAACTCCCATTGAGATATCACACTCACACTACCTTTTGTAGAAACAAAGCCAGCGTCACAGCTACTTGCAATTTAGATGGTGACAGCCTAAAGACAGAGGTGCCAAATAACGGTTTACAAACACCAAATGCGTGGATGACAATTTAATGCACAATTTCTCTTTTTTCCTGCAACATGATTCAAGTGAGTTGGAGAATCTGTGATATCAGGAGGCTTAGCTCATAAACAAAATGCTGGAATTGAGAGTGTTGCTATAAACTCACTTTCAGAAACTAAGTGGAACTCTATACCCAGCCACTCTGTCTCTTTTGGCCCGAGTAGCAAGAGTTTGTTTGTTCACCCTGACTGTGCCTGTGGATAACAAGTCCTACCAATGAAAAAACCTCTCTTTGTATGCACATGCAGTGGAGAAAGACATCTAATTCTCTGACGGGTTGAATCTGAAGCCAGAAAGGCACACTGAATTTCTCTGAAATCTCCCACCTAGGGATGTCGTGTTCGGGATGGGTATCTACTTTTGCCCTCAAGCTACGTTCAAAGGAATGGGAGATTGCATGATATTCGGAGATTTCCTCTTCCAAAATACACCTGGAAGTCAGACATGGTTTTAGAGAACTCAGTTTCAGAAATTGACTGGGATCTAATACCTGCCTGCTATTTAACTTTTCCTGCCAGGAAGCAAGTGATTGTTCCTGTACAATTCATGTGCAGGCGGTAGTGAAAGATGCATAATGACATCACACCCCTTTGTAAAAAAAAAACAAAAACAAAAAAGACCTAGGGCACAGCCATTTTTGTTTGGAGCAATAGAGGCTGAAGAGAAATGTGCCAAATGCTGGATTCCAAAGACCAAATGTGTGGAGTATAACTGAAATGCAAATGTCCCTCTTTTCCACGTAGCTCCTTTCAAGGGAATGTGAGAATATGTGCAATCAGGAAGTTTCTCTCCCAAAGAAGGAGCTGGAAATCAGACAGTATTTCTGTAAATTCAGGTTTAGGAACTTAGTGAAACTGAACTGACCACCAAATTTGTTCCTCCTTTGCACAGAGTAACAACAGTGTGTCTATTGTCAATCTACAATTGGGGTATAATGGCTGTTTTGATACAACTGCTGGACTTGTGTAGACAAGCAGCTGAGAATCCCAACTAATAACCTGATGGGTACAAACTGAAGCAAGGTATGCACAGTGCCTCTTTGTCAATGTACCGACCTAGGTGTGCATTTTCCTGGCTGCACATCTCCGTTTTCCCACAGGACCCATGCAAATGAAAGGGAGTTTGTGGGGTATCAGGAGATTTCTCCCATATTGAAAGCCATGGAACTCTGGCCTATTTTGTGAATTCAGTTTTAGAAACTGAACTCACTTCTATTCCCTGCCTGCTCTGTGTCTGTGGTATGTAAATTCTCATTTTCACATCACACTCCAAATATAGAAAGAATTTGTGCTGCACAACTACTTGTGTTTGATCGGTTAGAGCTTCAGGACAGTGGTGCCAAATACTGGTTTTCAACGCCCAAATTCATGGATGACAATGGAATGCATGATTTCTCTCTTTCCCAGCCACTTCCATTTAAGTGAATGGGAGAATTGGGGATATCAGTAGGATTATCTGCCAAACAATCTGATGGAATTCAGAATGTTTTGCTGAAATCTCACATTCAGAATCTGAGTGGAACTGTATTCCCTGCCACTCTCTGCCACTTTGGGCCAGAGTAGCAACAGTTTCATTGTTCACACTGACTGTGACTGTGTAAACCAAGGTCTCTAATGAAAATATGTCTCTTTGTACATGCAAGCAGTGGAGAAACACATGTAATGTTCTTAGGGATAAAACATCTGAAGCCAGAAAGGCACACTGCCTGTTTTTGATATCTCCCCACTAGGGATTTCATGTTCAGGCAGGAAATCTCCATTTGCCCACAAGCTCCATTCCTGCAAAAGGGGGTTGTGGGAAATCTGGAGATTTCTCCCTGAAAATGAACCTGAAACTCAGTCCGTGTGGCAGTGACCTCAGTTTCAGAAACTGAGTGCATATCTACTCCCTGGTGGTTCTCCAGGTTTTCTGGGCAGGAGATAAGAGTTTGTTTGTGTACAATATGTGTGTCTGTTAGAGAAACACCCAAGGTGATATCACAATGCCTCTGTAGAAACAAAGCCAGCATCAGAGGTGCTTGTACTTTTGAAGGTGACAGCCTAAAGAGAGAGGTGCAAAATGCCAGTTTTCAAAGTCCAAATGCATGGATGACAATTTAATGCACAATTTCTCTTTTTTCCTGGCAGCTCGATTCAAGTGAGTGGAAGAAGCTGCAATATCAGGAGCCTTAGCTCGTAAACAAAGTGCTGGAATTCAGACCATGTTGCTGTAAACTCACTTTCAGTAACTAAGTGGAACTGTACACCCTGCCACTCCATGTCTCTTTTAGCCAGAGGAGCAACAGTTTGTTTTTTCATGCTGACTGTGCTGGTGGAAAACAAGGCCTCCCAACGAAAATACCTCTCTTTGTACACACATGCGGTGGAGAAACACATCTAATGTTCTGACAGGTAGAATCTGAAGCCACAAAGGTACATGGCCTGTTTCTGAAATCTCCCACCTAGGGATGCCCTGTTCGGGCTGGGTATCTCCTTTTGCATGCAAGCTCTTTTCAAGCAAATGGGAGGTTTTGTGATTTTCTCAAATTTCCACTTCCAATAATTACCTGGAACTCCAATCTGGTTTAAGAGAGCCAGTTTCAGTAATTGAATGGGAAAAATACCTGCCTGCTATTTACCTTTTCCTGCCAGGAAGTACGTGTTTGATCCTGTACAATACCTGTGTGGGCGGTAGTGAAAGACCCATTATGACATCACATCCCTTTGTAAAAAACAAAAAACAAAAACAAAAAACCAGGGCACTGCTACTTGTGTTTGGAGCAATAGAGTCTGAAGACAAAAGTGCCAAATGCCAGATTTTAAAGCCCAAATGCATGGAGTATATCAGAGTTCAAAATGTCCCTCTTCTCCATGTAGCTCCTTTCAAGGACATGGAACAATATGCACAATCAATAAGTTTCTGTAGCAAAGAATGAGCTGGAAATCAGACCGTGTTGCTGTAAATTCAGTTTTAGGAACTTAGTGAAACTCTACCCACCAACAAATCTGTTCCTCTTTTGGACAGAGTAGCAACAGTGTGTCCATTGTCACTCTAATATTGGGGGTACACTGGCTCTTTGGATAAAACCGCTGGACTTGTTCAGACAAGCAGTGGAGTACCTCAACTAACATTCTGATGGGTAGTAACTGAAGGGAGATATGCATAGTGCCTCTTTCTAAAATTATCCAGCCTAAGTGTGCCTTTTGCTGGCTGTACATTTCCATTTGCCTGCAAGTTCCATGCCAGCGAAATGGAGTCTGTAGAATATCAGATTTCTCCCTTAATGAAAACCATGGAACTCTGACTGATTTTGTGAATTCAGCTGTAGAAACTGAGGACCCTCCTATTCCCTGGTTGCTCTGTGTCTGTGGTAGATAAAGGCCCATTTTGACATCACAATCCCTATGCAGAAACAAGCTGTGGGGCACAGTTACTTGTGTTTGAATGGTTAGCGCTTGAGGACAGAGGTGCCAAACTCTGGTTTTCAAAGACCAAATGCATGGATGACAACATAATGCATGATTTCTCTCGTTCCTGGCAAGTTCCATTTCAGTGAATGGCAGAATTAGGGATGTCCATAGGATTATCTCCCAATCAATTAGCTTGATAAAGAATGAGATGCTGGAATCACACTTTCGGAATATGAATCGAACTGTACGCCCTGCCACACTGTGCCACGTTTGGTCAGAATTTCAACAGTTTGAATGTTCCAACTGTCTGTGACTGTGAATACAAGGTCTCTAAGGAAAAGACCTCTCTTTGTACATACAAGTGGTGGAGAAACACATCTAATGTTCTTCTGGGTAGAATCCAAATCCAGAAAAGTACACTGCCTGTTTCTGAAATCTCCCCACTATGGATGCCTGTTAGGGTTGGAAATCTCCATTTACCCACAAGCTCCACTCATGTGAAAGAGGTTTTTGGGGTATCCAGAGATTTCTCCCAGAAACAAAAACCTGGAACTCAGACCATGTGGCTCTGTCCTCAGTTTCAGAAACTGAGGGAAAATCTACTCCCGGGCTGCTCTCAGGGTTTTCTTGCCAGGAAACAAGGGTTTGTTTCTGTACACTACGTGTGTCTCTGGTAGTGAATCACCCATTGTGATATCACAATACCTTTGTAGAAACAAAGCCAACATCACAGCTACTTGTCAATTTGATGGTGACAGCCTAAAGACAGAGGTGCCATTTGTCGATTTTCAAAGTCCAAATGTGTGGATGACATTTAATGCAGGATTTCTCTTATTTCTGGGCAGCTCGATTCAAGTGAGTGGAAGAATATGCGACACCAGGAGGCTTAGCTCGTAAAGAAAATGCTGGAATTCAGACTGTGTTGCTGTAAACTCACTCTCAGAAACTAAGTGGAACTGTACACCCTGCCACCCTATGTCTCTTTTGGCCAGAGTAGCACCTGATTATTTGGGCACGCTGACTGTACCTGAGGAAAACAAGGCCTCCCAATGAAAATACCTCTCAGTCCACACATGCAGTGGAGAAACACATCTAATGTTGTGATGGGTAGAATCAGAAGCCAGAAAGCCACACTGCCTGTTTCTGAGATCTCCCAACTAGGGAGGCCATGTTCAGGCTGGGTATCTCCTTTCACCCTCAAGCTCCATTCAAGCAAATAAGAGATTTTGTGATATTCAGAGATTTCCCCTTCCAATAAACACTTGGAACTCAGACCTGCTTTTAGAGAAGTCAGTTTCAGAAATTGAGTGGGAACTAATAACTGCCTTCTATTTAACTTTTCCTGCCAGGAAACAAGTATTTGTTCCTGTACAATACCTGTGTCAGCTGTAATGAAATACCCAATATGACATCACAAGCCCTTTGTAGAAGAAAGACCTACGGCACTGCTACTTGTGTTTGGAGCAATAGAGCCTGAAGACAGAAGTGCCAAATGCCGGATTTCAAAGCACAAACACGGGGAAGATAACTGTATTCAAAATGTTCCTATTTTCCACGTAGCTCCTTTCAAGTGAATGGGAGAAAATGCGCAATGAGGTGGTTTCTTTCCCAAAGAAGGACCTGGAATTCAGATCGTGTTGCTGTAATTTTGGTTTTAGGAACTTAGTGGGACTGTACTCACCAACGAATTTGTTCATCTTTTGCGCAGAATAGCAACTGTGTGTCCATTGTCACTCTACAATTGGGGGTATCATGGTTCTTTGGATGATCATGCTGGACTTGTGCAGATAAGCAGTGGAAAATCACAACTAATATTCTGATTTGTAGAAACTGAAGCGAGATACGCACAGTGACTCTCAGCGTATCCGGCCTAAGTGTGCCTTTTGTTGGCTGCACATCTCCGTTTTCCTGCAAGTTCCATGCAAGCGAAAAGTATTTTGTGTGGTATCAGGAGATTTCTCCCTTAATGAAAGCCATAGATCTCTGACTGATTTTGTGAATTCAGTTGTAGAAACTGAGGCAAAGCTACTCCCTGCATGCTCTGTGTCTGTGGTAGGTAAAGGCCCATTTTGACATTACACTCCCTATGTAGAAATAAGCTGTGGGGAACAGCTCCTTGTGTTTGGATGGTTAGAGCTTGAGGGCAGAGTTGCCAAACACTGGTTTTAAAATCCCAGATGCATGGATGACAACATAATGCAGGATTTCTCTTATCCTTGTCAGTTCCATTTAAGTGAAATGGATAATTGGGGGATATTAGCAGGAATGTCTCCCAATCAGCAGGAATTGTGAATGTGCTGCTGTAATCTCACTTTCAGAATCTGAGTGGAACTGTACTCCCTGCCACTCTGTGCCACTTTTGGCCAGATACAAAGTTTGATTGCTCACACTATCACTGTGGAAAACAAGACCTCTATCGAAAAGACCTCTCTGTACACACAAACAGTGGAGAAACGCATCTAATGTTCTTCGGGGTAGAATCTGAATCCAGAAAGGCACACTGCCTGTTTCCAAAATCTCCCCACTAGGGATGCCTTGTTTGGGCTGGAAATCTCCATTTGACCACAAGCTCCATTCACGTAAAAGGGGTTTGTTGGTTATCTGGACATTTCTCCCTGAAACAAGAACCTGGAACTCAGACCATGTGGCTGTGACCTGAGTTTCAGAAACTGAGGGAAAAATCTATTCACTGGCTGTTCTAGGGGTTGTCTTGCCAGGAAACAAAGGTTTGTTTCTGTACACTGCATGTGTCTCTGGTAGAGAAATGCCCATTGTGATATCACAATACCTTTGTAGAAACAAAGCTAGTGTCACAGCTACTTGTAGTTTTGATGGTGACAGCCTAAAGACAGAGTTGCCGTATGCCAGTTTTCAAAGCCCAAATGCATGGATATCTATTCAGTGCACAATTACTCTGTTTTCTGTCAGCTGGATTCAAGTGAGTGGGATAATATGCCATACCAGGAAGCTTAACTCATAAACAAAATGCAGGAATTCAGACCATGTTGCTGTAAACTCACTTTCAGAAACTAAGTGGAACTGTACACCCTGCCACTCTGTTTCTCTTTTGGCCAGAGTCACAACAGTTTGTTTGTTCATGCTGAATGTACCTGTGGAAAACAAGGCCTCCCAATGAAAAAAAAAAAAAAAAACTTTTCTACATACATGCGGTGGAGAAACACATCTAATATTCTGACTGGTCTAATGTGAAGCCAGAAAGGCACACTGTCTGTTTCTGAAGTCTCCCAACTAGGGATGCCATGTTTGGGCTGGGTATCTCCTTGCACCCTCAAGCTCAGTTCAAGAGAATGGGAGGTTTTTTAATATTCTGAGAGTCCCCCTTCCAATAAACACTTCGAACTCAGACCTGCTTTTAGAGAAGTTAGTTTCAGAAATTGAGTGGGAACTAATACCTGCCTTCTATTTAACTTCTTCTGCCAGGAAGCAAGTGTTTGTTCCTGTACAATATCTGTGTCAGTGGTAGTGAAAGACCCAATATAACATCACCACTCCTTTGTAGAAGAAAGACCTAGGGCACTGCTGCTTGTGTTTGGTGAAATAGAGTCTGAAGACAGAAGTGCCAAATGCAGGATTTCAAAGCCCAAACCTGGGGAGTATAACTGTATTCAAAATGTCCCTCTTTTCCACATACTCCTTTCAAGGGAATGGGAGAATATGCGCAATGAGGAGGTTTCTCTCCCAAAGAAGGAACTGGAAATCAGATCGCGTTGCTGTTAATTCCATTTTAGGAACTTAGTGAAAGTGTACTCACCACCAAATCTGTTCCTCTTCTGGACAGAGTTGCAACTGTGTGTCCACCGCCTCTTTGCAATTGGGTTAATGGCTTTTTGGATGATACTGCTGGACTTGTGCAGACAAGAAATGGAGAATCGCAATTAATATTCTGATGGGGAGAAACTGAAGCAAGGTATGCACAGTGCCTCTTTCTCAAAGTATCCGGCCTAAGTGTGCCTTTTGCTGGCTGCACAACTCCATTTGCCCACAAGTTCCATGCAAGGGAAAGGGAGTTTGTTTGATATCAGATTTCTCCCTTCATGAAAGCCATAGAACTCTGACTGACTTTGTGAATTCAGTTGTAGAAACTGAGGGCACCTCTATTCCCTGCCTGTTCTGTGTCTGTGGTAGGTAAAGGCCCATTTTGACATCACACTCCCTATGTAGAAACAAGCTGTGGAGCACAGCTACTTGTGTTTGCATGGTTAGAGCTTGAGGGCAGAGGTGCCAAACGCTGGTTTCAAAAGCCCAAATGCATGGATGAAAACATAAGGCACAACTTCTCTATTTCCTGGCCAGTTCCATTTCAGAGAATGGAAGAATTTGGGATATCAGTAGGATTATCTCCCAAACAATCAGCTGGAATTCAGAATGTGTTGCTGCGATCTCATTTTCACAATCTGAGTGGAACTGTAGTCCCTGCTACTTTGTGCAACTTTTGGCCAGAGTAACAACAGTTTGATTGTTTCCACTGTCTGTGACTGTGAAAAACAAGGTCTCTAACGAAAGGACCTACCTCTCTTTGTACATGCTAGCAGTGGAGAAACACTTCTAGTGTTTTTCTGGGTAGATTCTAAGTCCAGAAAGTCACACTTCCTGTTTCTCAAATCTCCCCCCTAGGGGTGCTGTGTTTGTGCTTGAAATCTCCATTTGCCCACAAGCTTGATTAATGCAAAAGGGTTTTGTGGGATATCCAGAGATTTCTTCCTGAAACAAGAACCTGGAACTCAGATCATGTGGCTGTGACCTCAGTTTCAGATACTGAGGGAAAATCTACTCCCAGGGCGATCTCGCGGTTTTCTGGCCAGGATACAAGAGTTTATTTCCATACACTACGTGTGACTCTGGTAGATGAACACATATTGTGATATCACACTACCTTTGTAGAAACAAAGCCAGGGTCACAGCTACTTGTATTTTGAGGTTGACAGCCTAAAGACAGAGGTGCCAAATGCTGGTTTTCAAAGCATAAATCCATGGATGATGATTTAATGCAGAATTTTTCTCTTTTCCGGGCAGCTTGATTCAAGTGATTGGGAGAATATGCAATATCAGGAGGCTTAGTTCGTAAACAAAATGCTGGAATTCAGAAGATATTGCCGTAAACTCCCTTTCTGAAACTAGGTGGAACTGTACAGTCAGCCACTCTGTGTCTCTTTTGTCCAGAGTGGCAACAGTTTGTTCACGCTGACTGTGCCTATGGAAAACAAGACCTCCCAATTAAAACATCTCTCTTTGTACACACATGAGGTGGAGAAACACATCTAATGTTCTGACAGGTAGAATCAGAAGCCAGAAAGGCACACTGTCTCTTTCTGAAATCTCCCACCTAGGGATGCTGTGCTCAAGCTGGGTATCTACTTTCACCCACAAGTTCCGTTCAAGCGAATGGGAGGTTTTGTCATAATCGGAAATTTTCCTTTTCAATAAACA
Organism: Thryonomys swinderianus; assembly: GCA_004025085.1. Lineage (NCBI taxonomy): Eukaryota > Metazoa > Chordata > Mammalia > Rodentia > Thryonomyidae > Thryonomys > Thryonomys swinderianus. The sequence continues at coordinate 13,145 of PVIC010028106.1, forward strand.
CCCGGGACTCAGACCTGATTTTAGGGAACTCAGTTTCAGAAATTGTGTTGGAAATAATACCTGCCTGCTATTTACCTTTGCTGCTGGAAAGCAAGTGTTTGTTCCTGTACAATACCTGTGTCAACTGTAGTGAAAGACCTGTTATGACATCACAACCCCTTTGTAGAAGAAAGACCTAGGGTACTGCTACATTTTTTGCAGCAATAGAGCCTGAAGACAGAAGTGCCAAATGCCAGATTTCAAAGCCCACATGCATAGAGTATAACTGAATTCAAAATGTCCCTCTTTTCCATGGGGCTCCTTTCAGTGAATGGGGGAAGAGGTGTAAACAGGAAGTTTCTCTCCCAAAGAAGGAGCTGGAAATCAGACCATGTTGCTGTAAATTTAGTTTTAGGAACTTAGTGAAAATGTACACACAGCAAATCTGTTCTTCTTTTGGACAGAGTAGCAACACTGTTTACATTATCACTCTACAACTGGTGGTATAATGGCGCTTTGGATAATACTTCTGCACTTGTGCAGACAAGCAGTGGAGAACCACAACTAATGTTCTGATGGGTAGAAACTGAAGCGATATATGCACAGTGCCTTTTTCTCAAAGTACCCAGTCTAAGGGGGCCTTTTGCTGGTTGCACATATCCTTTTGCCAGAAAGATCCATTCAAGCGAAAAGGAGTTTGTGTGGTATCAGGAGATTTCTCCCTTAATGAAAGTCTTGGAACTCTGAACAATTTTGTGTATTCAGTAGTAGAAACTTAGGGCACCTCTATTCCTTGCCTGCTCTGTATGGTAGGTGAAGGCCCATTTTGACATCACACTAACTATGTTTAAACAAGCTGTGGGCACAGCTACTTGTGTTTGGACAGTTAGAGCTGAAGGACAGTGTCGCCAAATGGGTTACAAAGCTCAAATGCATGGATGATGATGGAATGCAGGATTTCCCTCTTTCAAAGCTCATTCCATTTAAGTTAAAGGGAGAATTTGGGATATCAGTAGGATTGCTGTAATCTCACTTTCAGAATCTGAGTGGAACTGTAATTTCTGCCACTGTGCAACTTTTGGCCAGAGTAGCCACAGTTTGATTGTTCACACTTACTCTGACTGTGGAAAACAAGGTGTCTAACAAAAAGACCACTCAGTACAGGCAAGCTGTGGAGAAATATCTAATGTTCTTCTGGGTAGAACATCTGAAGCCAGAAAGGCACACTGAGTCTTTTTGAAATCTCCCCCCTAGGGATTTATGTTGGGGCTAGAAATGGCCATGTGCCCACAAGATCCATTCACACGAAAGGGGTTTGTGTGATATCTGGAGATTGTGTGATATCCTGAAAAAAGAACCTGGAACTCAGTCCGTGTGACAGTAAACTGAGTTTCAGAAACTGAGTGAACATCTACACACTACCTGCTCTCTGGGTTTTCTGGCCAGGAAACAAGCGGGTTTTTTTTCTGTACACTATGTGTGTCTCTGGTAAGGAAACACCCATTGTGATGTCATACTACCTTTGTAGAAACAAAGCCAGTGTCAGAGCTTTTACAGATACTTTTACAGTGACAGCCTAAAGACAGAGGTGCCAAACGCCAGTATTCAAAGTCCAAATGTGTGGATGAGAATTTAATGCACTATATTTCTTTTTACCAGAAAGCTCGATTCAAGTGAGTGGGAGAATCTGCAATGTCAGGAGCCTTATCTCTTAAACAAAGTGCTGGAATTCAGACTGTGTTACTATAAACTCACTTTCAGAAACTAAATTGAACTGTACACTTCCACTCTGTGTCTCTTTTGGAGAGAGTAGCAACAGTTTATTTGTTCATACTGACTGTGCCTGTGGAAAACAATGGTTCCCACTGAAAACACCTCTCCTTGTACTCACATGTGGTGGAGCAACAAATCTAATGTTCTGATGGGTAGAATCTGAAGCCAGAAGGGCACACTGCCTTTTTCTGAAATCTCTCACCAAGGGATGCTGTGTCCGGGCTGGGTATCTCCTTCTACCCTCAAGCTCCATTCAAGCGAGTAGCGGTTGTGTGATATACTGACATTTCCCCTTCCAATAAACACCTGGAACTCAGAATTGGTTTAAGAGAAGTCAGGTTCAGAAATTGAGTTGGAACTAATACCTGCCTGCTACTTACCTTTTCCTGCAAGCAAGCGATAGTTCATGTACAATACGTTTATGGGTGGTAGTGAAAGACCCATTATGAAATCACACCACTTTGTAAAAAAAAAAAAAAAAAGATCTAGGGCACTGCTACTTGTGTTTGGAGCAATAGAGCCTGAAGCCAGAAGTGCCAAATGCCAGATTTCAAAGCCCAAATGTGTGGAGTATAACAGAATTCAAAATGTCCCTGTTTTCCACATAGCCCCTTTGAAGGGAATGGGACAATATGCACAATCAGGAAGATTCTCTTCCAAAAAAAGGAGCTGTAAATCAGACCCTGTTGCTGTAAATTCAGTTTTAGCAACTTATTGAAACTGTGTACACCACCAAATCGATTCCTCTTTTGCACAGACTAGGAACAGTGTGTCCATTGTCACTTTACAATTTGGGGTATAATGGCTCTTTCGATAAAACTGCTGGACTTGTGTAGACAAGCAGCTGAGAATCCCAACTAATATTCTGATGGGTAGAAACTGAAGCAAAATATGCACAGTGCCTCTTTCACAAAGTATCCAGCTAAAGTGTGCCTTTTGCTGGCTGCACATCATGTGTCCGCAAGATCCATGCAAGCAAAAGGGAATTTGTGAGGTATGAGGAGATTTATCCTTTTATGAAAACCGTGGAACTCTGTCCAATTTTTTGAATTCAGTTGTAGAAAATGAGGGCACCTCTGTACCGTGTGTTCTCTGTATCTGTGATAGGTAAAGGCCCATTTTGACATCACAATCCCTATGTAGAAACAAGCTGTGTGACACCGCTAGTTGTCTTTGGACAGTTAGAGCTTCAGGAAAGAGGTGCCAAATTCTGGTTTATAATGCCCACATTCATGTATGACAATGTAATGCACGATTTCTCTCTTTCCAAGCCACTTCCATTTAATTTAATTTGATAATTTGGGATATCAGTAGGATAATCTCCAAAATAGTCAGCTGGAATTCCAAATGTGTTGCTGTAATCTCACTTTCAGAATCTGAGTGGAAATATACTCCCTGCCACTCTGTGCCACTTTTGGCCAGATAAAAAGTTTGATTGTTCACACTGTCACTGTGGAAAACAAGGTCTCTAATGAAAAGACTTCTCTTTGTACATGCAAGCAGTGCAGAAACACACCTAATGTTCTTCTGGGTAGAATCCGAATCCAGAAAGGCACATTGCCTGTTTCTATAATCCCCCACCTATGGATGCTGTGTTCAGGCCAGAAATCGCCATTTGTCCTCAAGCTCCATTCACAGAAAGGGGTTTGTGGGATATCCGGAGATTTCTCCCTGAAACAAGAACCTGGAACTCAGACCATGTTGCTGTGAACTCAGTTTCTGAAACTGACTGATAATCTACTCCCTGGCTGCTCTTGGGGTTTTCTGGCCAGGAAAGATGAGTTTCTTACTGCATACTATGTGTGTCCCTGGTAGAGAAATGTACACTGATATCAAACTACCGTTGTAGAAACAAAGCCAGCGTCACAGCTACTTGTATTGTTGACTGGGGCAGCCTAAAGTCAGAGGTGACAAATGACAGTTTTCAAAGTCCAAATGCAAGGAATGATAAATTAATGCATGATTTCTCTTTTTTCCCAGAAGTTTGATACAAGTTAGTGGGCTAATTTCCTATATCAGGAGGCTTGGCTCTTAAACTAAAGGCTGGAATTCAGACCGTGTTGCTGTAAACTCTCACTTTAAGAAAATAAGTGGAACTGTACACCCTGCCACTCTGTGGGTCTTTTGGTCAGAGTAACAACAGTTTGTTCATGCTGGCTGTGCCTGTGGAAAACAAGGCCTCCCAACAAAACCACCTCTCTTTGTACACACATGTGGTGGAGAAACACAACTAATGTTCTGATGGGTAGAATCGGAAGCCTGCCTGTTTCTGAAATCTCCCACCTAGGGATGCTGTCTTCAGGGCGGGAATCTCCTTCTGCCCTCAAGCTCCATTCAAGTGAATAGCGGTTGCGTGATATACCGACATTTCCCCTTCCAATAAACACCTGGAACTCAGACCTGGTTTTAGAGAAGTCAGTTTCAGAAATTGAGTGGGAACTAATTCCTCCCTGCTACTTACCTTTTCCTGCCTGGGAGCTAGTGTTTGTTCCTCTACAATTCCTGTGTGAGTGGTAGTGAAAGACCCATTATGACATCACACCACTTTGTCGAAAATCGATCTAGGGCACAGCTACTTGTGCTTGGAGCAATAGCGCCTGAAGACAGAAGTGCCAAATGCCCGATTTCAAAGCCCAAATGCATGGAGTATAACTGAATTCAAAATGTCCCTCTTTTCCACGTAGCTCTTTCATGAGAATGGGAGAATATGCACAATAAGTAAATTTATCTCCCAAAGAAGGAGCTGGAAAACAGAAGGTATTGCTGAAATTAGATTTTAGGAACTTAGTGAAACTATATGCACCCACAATTATGTTACTCTGTTTGACTGAGTAGCAAAAGTGTGTCCATTGTCATTCTACAATTGGTGATATAATGCCTCCTTGGATAAAACTGCTGGATTTGTGCAAAGAAGCAGTTGAGAATCCCAACTAATATTGTGATGGGAAGAAACTGAATGGAGATATGCACAGTGTCTCTTTCTCAATGTACCCGGCCTAAGTGTGTCTTTTGCTGGCTGCACATCTCCGTTTGCCCACAAGATCCATGCAAGCAAAAGGGAGTTTTGTGGGGTATCAGGAGATTTCTCCCATGATGAAAGCCTTGGAACTCTAAAGGATTTTGTGAATTCAGTTTTAGAAACAGCACCTCTCTATTCCCTGCCTGCTCTGTGTCTGTGGTAGGTAAAGGCACATTTTCACATCACACTCCAAATATATAAACAAGCTGTGCTGCACAGTTACTTGTGCTTGGACGGTTAGAGCTTGCAGACAGGGGTGCCAAATGCTGGTTTTCAAAGCCCAAATTCATGGATGACAACATAATGCAGGATTTCCCTCTTTTTCCAGCTAGTTTCATTTAAGTGAATGGAAGAATCTGGAATATCAGTAGGATTATCTCCCAAACACTCAGCGGGAATTGAGAATGTGGTGCTGTAATCTCACTTTCAGAATCTCAGTGGTACTTTACTCCCTGCCACTCTGTGCCACTTTTGTCCAGAGTAGCAACAATTTGACAGTCACAACAATGTGACTGTGACTATTTAAAACAAGGTCTCTAACGAGAAGTCTCTTGGTACATGCAAGTGGTGGAGAAACACATCAAATGTTCTTCTGGGTAGAACATCTGAAGCCAGAAAGGCACACTGCCTGTTTTTTAAATCTGCCCCCTAGGGATTCTATGTTCAGGCTGGAAATCTCCATTTGCCCACAAGCTCCATTCACGCGAAATGTGTTTGCTGAAATTTCAGAGATTTCTCCTTGAAAAAAGAACCTGGAACTCTGTGTGCAGTGACCTCAGTTTCCAAAATGGAGTGAAAATCTACTCCCTGGCTGTTCTCAAAGTGTTCTGGCCAGGAAACAAGAGTTTGTTTCTGTGCACTACGTGTGTCTCTGTTAGAGAAATGCCCATTGTGATATCACACTACCTTTGTAGAAACAAAGCCAGTGTCAGATCTACTTGAAATTTTGATGGTGGCATCCTAAAAACAGAGGTGACAAATGCTGAATTTCAAATTCAAATGTGTGGATTTCTATTGAGTGCATGATTTCTCTGTTTTCCAGGTAGCTCAATTCAAGTGAGTGGGAGAATCTGTGATATCAGGAGGCTTAGTTCATAAACAAAATGCTGGAATTCAGACTTTGTTGCTGTAAACTCACTTACAGAAACTAGGTGGAACTGTACACCCTGCTACTCTGTGTGTCTTTTGACCAGAGTAGCAACAGTTTGTTCATGCTGACTGTGCCTGTGGAAAGCAAGGCTTGCCAATGAAAACACCTCTCTTTGTACACACATGCGGTGGAGAAACACATCTAATGTTCTGACGGGTAGAATCGGAAGCCAGAAAGGCAAACTGCCTATTTGTGAAATCTCCCAACTAGGGATGCTGTGTTCAGGCTGGGTAACTCCTTTGGCCCTCAAGCTCTGTTCAAGTGAATGGGAGGTTGTGTGATATTCAGAGATATCCCCTTCCAATAAACACATGGAAGTCAGACCTGGTTTTAGAGAAGTCAGTTTGAGAAACTGAGTGGGAACTAATACCTGCCTGCTATTTACATTTTCCTGGAGGAAGCAATTGTTTTTTCCTGTACAATACCTGTGTGGTCAGTAGTGAAAGTCCCATTATGACATCACACTCTTCTTGCAGAAAAAAGACCTAGGGCACGTGCTAATTGTATTTGGAGCAATTTGAAGACAGAAGTGCCAAATGCCGGATTTCAAAGTCCAAATGCGTGGAGTATAACTTAATTCAAAATGTCCTTCTTTTCCATGTAGCTCCTTTCAACTGAATGGGAGAATATGCACAATCAAGAAGTTTCTCTCCCAAAGAAGGAGCTGGAAATCAGACCGTGTTGCTGTAAATTCAGTTTCATAAACTTAGTGAAACTATACTCAGCACTGAATGTGTTCCTCTTTTGACAGGGTAGCAAGAGTGTGCACATTGTCATTCTACAATTGGGGTATAATGACTCTTGGATAAAATAGCTGGACCTGTGCAGACAAGCAGTGGAGAACCACAACTAACATTCTGAAGTGCAGAAACTGAAAAGGGATATACATAGTGCCTGTTTCTGAAAGTCTCCCTCCTAGGTGTGCCTTTTGCTGACTGCACATCTCCTTTTGCCACAAGAACCGTGCAAGTGAACAGTAGTCTCTGCTGTAACAGGAAATATCTCCCGGACTTAAAGCCTTGGAAGTCAGACAAGTTTTCTGTGAACTCAGTTCTAGAAACTGTGGGCACATCTACTTCCTGACTGCTCTGGGCTGTAGTAAGTAAAGGCCAATTTGGACATCATATTCACCATATGGATACATGTAGGGGGGCAGATTTACTTGTGTTTAGACCGATAGATCTTGAGGACACAGGTGGCAAATGCCAGTATTCAAAGCCCAAATGCGTGGATAGCAACATATAGCAGGATTTCTCTGTTTTCTGGCCAGCCCCATTCAAGTGAATGGGCCAATTTGTGATATCATGAGGTTTATCTCTCAAACAAAAGCTAGAATTCACACAGTGTTGCTCTAAACTCACTTTTAGAAACAGTGGAATTGTATTCCCTGCCACTCTCTGCCTCTTTTGGCCAGAGTAGCAACATTTTGTTTGTCCTTGTTGCCTGTGCCTGAGGAAACAAGGCCTCTCCCGAAAAGACATCTCTTAGTACATGCAAGCAATGCAAAAACACATCTAATGTTCTCATGGGTAGAATCTGAATACACAAAGTCACAGTGCCTGTCTCAGAAATCTCACGCCTAGGCATGACATTTTGGCCGGGATATCTCCATTTGTGTGAAAGATCCATTCAAGCAAAATAGTTTCCGTGGGATATCCAGAGATTTCACAATGACAAAAGGTCGTGAAACTCAGACCGTGTGTCTGTGATCTCAGTTTCAGAAACTGAGTGAAAATTCTACTACCTGACCCCCCTCTGGGTTTTCGGGCAAGAAAGCAAGAGTTTGTCAGTGTACACTACATGAGTCTCTGGTACAGAAATGCCCATTGTGACATCATGCTACCTTTGTAAAAACAAGCACAGGGCCACAGCTACTCGTCCTTTGATGGTTGGAGAATAAAGAGAGAGGATCCAAATGTTGTATTTCAAAGCACAAATGCCTGAATGACAACTTGATGCACAATGTCTCCTTTTAACAGGCAACTCCTTTCAAGTGAATAGGAGAATGTACACTATCATGAGGTTTCTCTCACAAACAAGGAGCTGAATTCAGACCATGTTGCTGTAAACTCAGTTTCAGAAATTGAGTGCATATGTACTCTCTGCCCGTTCTGATCCTCTTTTTGACAGAGTAGCAACAGTTTGTGGATGCACACTCTGCCTGTTGGAGAACAAATTCTCTTTTGAAAATTTTGCTCTCTTGTGCATCCAAGCAGTGCAGAACCACAAAGAATGTTCTGTTGGGAAGAATCTGAGACAAGATATGCACAGTGCCTGTTTCAGAAAGAATCTGGCCTAGCAGTGCCTTTTGCTGCCTGGACATCTCCATTGGCTCACCAGCCATCTTCATGTGATTGCAAGATTCTTGGATGTCAGTAGACTTCTCCATGAAACAATGAGAAGGAAGTCAAACACTGTTCTGGTGAAGCAAGTTTCTAAAATTTTGTGCTACTTTACTACCTACCTGCTCCCTGCTTCTTCCAGGCAAAAATAGGAGTTTCTTCATCTACTCTACTTGTGTCAGTGCTAGAGAAAGGACCATTATAAAATCATACATCCTTCGTAGAAACAAGCACTGGGACAACGCTACTTGTGTTGCAACTGTTAGAGACTGAAAACAACGATACAAAATGCCTGTTTTCAATGTAGAATACCATGAATTACACGTAGTCACAAGATGCATAGCTCTTCGGAAAAATCTAAACAAGTGAAAATGAGAATCCGTGATATCAGCATGATTCTCACCCAAAGATACAGCTGGATATCAGTCCATATTGCTGTGAACTCAGTTTCACAAACTGAGTGGAATTATACTCCCTGCTCAGTTGGTGCCTCTTTTTGGAAGAGTAGGAACAGTTGGTTCCTCCATGCTCCTTGAGACTGGGCAGAACTTTGGCTTCTTATGCAAATACTGCTCTCTTTGTACGGGCAAACAGTGGAGAAACACATGTAGTATACTGATGTGTAGAATTTGAAGAGAGAAAAGCTCATTTCGTGCTTCTGAAAACTCCAGACAAGGAGGGCATTTCTATGGCTGGATATCTCCATTTGCCTACAAGCTACATTCAATCAAATGGGAGGTGATGAGATATACAGAGATTTCTCCCTTATATACATGCCTGGGTCTCAGCCCTGGTATTTGAGTACTCAGTTTCAGAAAGGGAGTGCAAATTATTATCTATCTCCTCCTTTCATTATCCAGTCAGGATGCAACATTTGGTTGCTGTGCACTACCTTTGTCTGCTGTAGTGAAAGTCCCAATATGACATCACACTTCCTTTATATTAACAAGTCTTGGGGCACTGATATTTCGGTTTAGACCATTACATCCTTAAGATGAACTGCTAAATGCCGGTTATCAAAGCTCTAATCTGTGGAGTGTGACATAATGTAAAATATTGTTCTTTTCACTTCAGCCCCTTACAAGGGAATGCCACAATCTGTGCAATCAGGAGTTTTCACTCGTAAAGAACGTGCTGGAAGTCAGAGTGTTTTGCTGTATTTTCAGTTGCAGAAACTTAGTGAAACTGTACTCCCCACCCAATCCGTCAATCTTTTGGACACTGAAGTAACAGTGCATACACCATCTGCAAGTGGGATCATTAGGGCTCTTAGAAAATACCGATAGCATTGTACACACAAGAAGTGGAGAGTCACAACTAATATTCTGAAGTGTACAAACTGATGTGAGATATGTGCAGTACCTGTTTGTGAAAGTCTCCTGCCCAGGAGTGCCTTTTGCTGGCTGCAACATCTCCTTTTGCATGCAAGACAGATGCAAGCAAACATCAGATTCCGGCGTATCAGCAGACTTCTCCCTGAATTAAAGCCCTGGCACTCAGACCAATTTTCTGTGAACTCAGTTCTAGAAACTGAGGTCACATCTCTTCCCAGCCTGCTCTGTGCTGTGGTAGGTAGAGGCCCATTTTGACATAATTGTCCCCATATGGAAACAAGTTTGGGAGCAATGTTACTTGTGTTTAGATGTTTAGAGCTTGAGGACAGAGGTGCCAAATGCTGCTTTGAAAACCGAGACACATGGAGACCATCTTAATGCATGACCTCTCTCTTTTCTGGCCAGGTCTACTCAAGTGAATGGAGTATCTGCGATATTAGCAGGTTCATCTCTCAAACAAAAAGCTGGAATTCACACTGTGTTGCTCTAAACTCACTTTTAAAAGAGTGGAAATGTATTATCTGCCACGCTCTGCCTCTTTTGGCCAGAGTAGCAACATATTCTTTGTGCATATTGACTGTGCCTGTGGAAACAAGGCCTCTCATGAAAAGACATTGCATAGTACATGCAAGCATAGGAAAAACACAACTAATGTTCTGATGGGTAGAATCTGAAGCCAGAAAGGCAC
>PVIC010028107.1:0-23450 GCA_004025085.1 Thryonomys swinderianus
AGAGAATGTAATAATTTTAGCTTCATGGTACATCCTGTTTCTAGAAGAAACACATAATTTCTCAGCCAAATGATCTACAATGTCAGCCATATGTCACTAGATATTAAGATTAAGCTTTTTGTGTATATAGGGGAGAGAGGAGGTAGGGTAGACAGGGGAGGAGGAAAAATGAGAATTAAGTCGTGTCATATACTGGTACAAATTCTCAATGTGGATTGTAATTGTGATATGTAAATATAATATAGCAATAAAAATGAAAAACAAGATTAAGCTTTCTCAGAAAAATTACTTGATAAGTTGTCTGCATGCAGCAGAAACAAGAAACATTAGATTTACATTCATAAAGCCTATAAATTCTGGCCTGTTATAGTTACACAAAAGTCATATAAAAAAAGGATAGAAGCACTATGATGATCAATAATAAGAGAATCAAAAATGGCTAAGCAAATCTGAATAAAAGAAGTAGATGAAAACTTTCAAGAAGAGCATTATATTCAGCACATTATTTGTATTGCACATTAGTGATATACAGCTTATTATCTTATATACATATATAGAGAGTCATATATAGACAGAGAGATAATATCTCACATACTTAATCTTTTTGTTTGGGGTTTTGTGGCAAGAGCAGCTAAAAATCTGTTCATTTATCATGAATCTCAAGTGCAGTACAACTTTATTAACTGTCATCCTTAAATTGTACATCAAATATCTAGACTGGATCTTCCTGCTTCTCTGCGTGCTCTGACCTACATCTCCCCATTTCTCCATCTCACCTCCGCTTCTGATAACTGCTGTTTTGTTCTTTATCCTGGTTTATCTGGCTTTTCTATTCAACATGGAAGTGATATCATGCAAGTCTCTCACATCTGAAAATTTATCCCAGCATCGGTTACCAAAGAGACCATTCTTTTCCCCCATTGTGTCCATCTAGTGCCTTTTTCAACAATTAGTTTAATGTGTATATTCAGATTTACCTCTGAACTCTATTCTCTTCCATGGAGTGTTTGCCTGGTTTACATAGCACTGTAGTATTTAAGCTACAGTAGCTTTAAAACAAAGTTCTATTTATTAAGTTTATTGGTATGTTAGAAAATACAAAGTCACCAACTCTGTTCTTCTCTCTCAGAATTGCTTTATGTTTTTGGAATCTTCTGTAGTTCCTTATTAATTTTAGCATTTTTTTAATTCTCTGAAGAATGCCACTGATAATTTGGTAAGGATTACATTAAATCTGTATACTGCTTTAGGTTGAATGGATATCTAACAGCACTAATGCTCATCTATAAGGATGAGCTATCATATTTCTTTGTATTTTAATTGTTTATCAATGTTGTATAGCTTCCAGTGTACTGATTTTTCACCCATGCATTTAAACTTCTACTAGGCATTTTAACCTTTTTTTTTCTTTTTACTGTTTTTAAATGGGGTTGTTTTCTTAATTCCTTTTTAATTTGGGTCATTATTTGTGTATTAAATTGCCAGTGATTTTTTATAGGTTGTTTTGTATTCTGAAAATTCACTGAATTCATTTTTCATTTCTAGTGCTTAGCATAAAAAATTACTTGGTGTCATGTCGTATTAGAGAAGTACAAACTGAAACAGTGAGGTAACACTGCACATATATTAGAATAATTAAAATCTAGAGCACTAACAATACAAAACGCTGATAAAGATCTGGATCATTCATTAACTGGGAGAATGCAAAGTGACGACTACTTTGGAACACAATTTGCCAGTTTCTTATAAAGTTAAGTATGCCATCTAGTCCAACGATTGTGCCCTTGTTATTGACCCAAATTCAGTGCAAATACATGTTCACATAAACACCTGCATGTGTTTATATCAACCTTATAATTACTAGGAAGCAATTTAGATATCTTTCAGTCAGTAAGTGTTTTAAAAACACAGCAGTATATCTGATAATAAATATTTTCAGTAATAAATGAGTTATCAAGATGTAAAAAGAGAGGAAAAAGCCTATGTACATGTTAAGAGCTGTGCCTTAGGTAAGCGACACCCCAAGGTGATGGAACCCTTAAGAGGTAAAGCTTAACTGAAAGTCAAGTTACTGGGACATGACCGGGAAGGAGATTGTGACTGCTTCCTCTTTCTCTTTTCTTGTTGGCTTATGGGAGTGGCTCACTCCATTGCATGACAGGTTCACCTCATCTTGAACCACAATCTCCAAAAGTGGAAGCCAGAGTAAATCTTTTCTCTTTATAGGTGAACTATCTTAGGCATTTCATTATAAAAACGAAAGCTGATGTACACACTAGGTGAAAAAAGCAATCTGCAAAGAGTTCACCATATATAATCCCAATTATATGACATTCTGGAGAAAGTAAAACTGTGCAGACAGTAAAAATATCAGTGATTTCCAGGTATCTGGGGTGGAGAGAGGACAGCAATAATAACTGGAGCACAGGAGACATTTTTTGACCAGTGAAACTATTTTATTTCATGTTATAATGGTTACTTATATACTTGTCAAAACCCATATAAATACAAGGTAAACTGTGAACTTAATGTAAACTGGGGACTTTAGACAATAGTAATTTGTCAGTATTAAGCAATTATAATGAATTGTCATACAAAATATGTCAATTATACAAGAAACCGGGGAGAGTTATAGGAACTCTGTACTTTCTGGACCATTTTTCTGTAAACCTAAATCTATCCATAACATAAAACTTAATGTAAACTGGGGACTTCAGGTAATAGTAATTTGTCAGTGTTAATTATACTGAATTCTTATAGAAAAGATGTTGATTATACAAGACACTGGGGAGAGTTATACAGACTCTTCACTTCAGGAAAAATTTTCTGTAAACCTAAATCTACTCATAAAATAAAATATATTAAATTCTACAAATAAAAGTATTAACTTGTTTTAGAATATAATATGGAATTAAAATGATAATAAATTTTGGAATGGATTTCTAGTTGTAAAGTGTAATCTTAGATTGTTAATAAAAGCTAGAGTTGAATAGTAGATTTGAAAATGAATGATACATATAAAGGTACAAAAGAACAGTAACATGTAATTTTAATATAGGAAGAAATAAGTAGGAAAGAATAAAACATGCCTGGAAGACTTTTTACTTTTTAACTGGGTGAATGGAAGCCATTCAACAAGTATTTTCACAAGCTAACCATGTGCAACATAGCAAAATAGACAATAAAATGTCTTTGGTGCATCAAACCCATATTGTTTCCCTCCTACAGTTTATAGTCTAATTGTAATAACACTCATATGGAATAAGGAAGGACAGTAGACTTTCCAGAAAGAAAAGGATTATTTCTTAAACCAGTATCTACAGGATCTTGTAAGTTAATGAAATCTAAGATGATTTACAGAAACTCATCTGATTAGAGAATTTATATAAGGGAATATCCTGTCTAAACTTGTATTCTTCAGGAGAGAGAGAAGGGAGAGGAGAAACAAAGTTATTGACATTTTGATTGGAGCAGCTGCAGGATTTTACTGCACATACTAAAATTTTGACATCCCTGGAACCTCCTAGTCATTGCACAACTCTCAATGTGTACACATTTCCAAACAGCCCCTGCAGAAAGTACTGATTTGGGTAGAGAACTTTCCCATAGACAGCCGCATACAGTGTGCGCAAACTTGAGCTAAAAATATCATAGATATGCCCAAGTTACAAGCTTCAGACTTCTTAACTACCTATTAAAGATGTAAGATTCCATGTGTTTGCCCACATTTCTTGCCACTCCAAAAGCTCAGGTTGTTCTGGATTGATAGTGCTTTCTAGTCATCATAGAAAACTATAAAATATCTAAAAGGCTTCCTTCCAGAAATAGCAGTATTCATTGGATCACACTTCAGTAAATTTCTTTTATGTATACATAAACTATCTTTTCAAAGCTTTTTTGCATCTTTTTTTCTTTTCTGAACTTTATATACTGAAGGTAAAATCCTCACTTCTTTATTTATAAGCCAAAGATACATATTTCATGATGTTTGACAAGTAAAAAGGACTATCAAAACAGCCTCATTAAGGAAAAGAAAATATATTAGAAACAAAAAGTCATAATGAGGAACCAACTACTTTCAATACATTTTGAAGAACTAAAGTGTGAAGAGGATCATTAAAATCTCCATAATTACCTCTTTCAAATTCTTATTGCTCTCCAAGTTTAATATACTTGGTGTTAGGCAAAAGAAATAATAATTCAATGAGTTTCATGTATTTTAGTTCATTGTGATCATTTTAATAACATTTATCTTTTATATTTGATTATAAAAGTATAAAATTCCAGATTCTTTTTAGGAAGACCTGGGAAAACTGAATACAGTATAACTTGATCATCAGCTCATTTGTGCAATGGTAAAAATTTATTATCTACAAACCAGGAAGTTTCCACTACACAAGTTCTGAGTTGATTTCCTATTTTATAATTATTTTATTCTGTAAAATATTATATGTGGGAAAATGAAAGCTAACTTGTGGTTTTTATGTTAAATCTTATTTAAACAGGACAAGAATATATATATTTAACAAATCACATTTACTACACATTGATAATATTAATTACTATTAAATGTGGATCCTTTAATACATTCATCACAAAACTGACAAATACTAGCACATATGTGTCTTGGGTTTGCACCTCAGCATTACAAAAATAATGCCAAAGAAAATTAACATATTTACATTAGGATACTATAACATGTTTTTAAAAGAAGAAAATGGACCAGGGCCACGGATTTAGCTCAGTGCTACCAAACCTAAATCACAAGCACAAGGGCCCACGTTCAATCCCAGTTACTGCCAAAAATGATGTTGGTGATGATGATGATGATCATGATAATGATCATGATGATGAATCATGATGATGATGATGATAATGAAGAAGAAGAAGGACCAAAAAGCTACTTTCAAAAATAATAACTACAGCCAGAAGTGGTGGCTCATGCCTGTAATCCCAGCACTCAGGAGGCAGAGACAGGACTGCTGAGTTTGAGGTTTGCCTGGGCTAAATAGTGAGCTCAGGGTCAGAATGAACTACAAATCGAGACCCTGGATCAAAAAAATAAAATAAGGGCTGGAGGGTTAGCTCAGTGGTTCCAGTGCCTGCCTCGCAAGCGCAAGGTCCTGAGTTCGATCCCCGGTAACCACATATAATGCTGGGTGTGGAGACACGCCCACCAACAATCAAAACCGCATACTACAATGCCGGATGTGGTGGCTCATGCCTGTAATCCCAGCACTCGGGAGGCAGGGACAGGAGGATTGCTGAGTTCGCGGCAGCTTGCCTGGGCACCATAGTGAGCTCAGGGCCAGCCTGAACTACAAAGCGAGACCCTGTCTCAAAAAATGATAATAATAATAATTAATAATAAATAAATAAATAAATAAATAAATAAATAAATAAATAGAATAATGACTCCAGATTCCACTCCCAGCGCACAGGACTGAGGCCTGCCAACTGGCCCTTCTCCAGGCCAGAGCCGTGCAGAGAGAACTCAGGTATGGACCCCAGGCACCATCCCCACCACAGAGGATTAGGGCTGCTGGCTGGCCCCCACCCCACCCTGGAGCTGTGCTGTGAGGACCCAGGCCTGAGAGGAGCCGGAGCCATTTCCTGCATCCCTCCACACCAGAGCTGTGCCAAGAGACCAGGCAAAATTAAAAAAAAAAAAAAAAGAGGGGAATCTAGCTTGTATTTTGCCATCTACTCCTAGATCCCTCGATTCACCTCTTGTCTCCACACCCTCTCCTATCTTCCTGTGAGAAGCAATACCCAGAGGTAAAAGACTCTTAGGCTGCCCTATTTCTTCTCCTGTACTATTATTATAAGAAAGTGTGCAAAGTCTGCAATGATCTTACAGCATACAGTTGGTACTATTTTATATATGCCCTTTTATCCTCTACTACCCACTGTCATATATGAGGTCCTCGAGTCTAGGTACTCTTCATAAACCTGCTAACCCTATTTCACTCTCCTCCTGTCTCCCTACCTCCCTTATTCCCCAGTGACTTTTTATCCTCAAAGGGTTCTGCAGGTACATTTATGATCTACATGTTGTATACACATTGCTGATTAATTCTAAACTTTGGCATATGGACATAGAGGCAACTCATGAGCCCAGTCTTCAGAATAGAAATTAGCAAAACATTTCATTTTATTTACTGTGTTTAATGCAGATATTGGCACTGATTATATTATGGTAACAAAGATGATGTGATTGTACTGATCAAATACCTCCCATGATATGGCAGAACTGAGAACTCTCAAGGGTCATTACAGATTCAAAGAGGACACCCCAGGAAGGTGCCACATCGAAAGGGCCCTAGATAATAGAAAGAAAGAGACCTGAAACAAACATTGCACAGTTATCAGGCAAAGAATTAAACAAATAGCATTAGTAACAACAAAAGAGTAGAAATGAACAAATGTACAAACACCAGACACAAAGATCACCCTCCATAGGAAAATTCAGCGAAAAGGGAAATAGGGCAAACTGAAACTCAAACACCAGGACTCTTGGAGAGGGTAACTAAAGCAGATCTAGTAAAATGGAAATCAGAACTCATCTCTGAGAACAAAACAGAGATACTGTCCACAGTGAAAGACATTATTAAAGAAAAGACCAGTGAGATGATAGAATCCAAGACAGCAGAAGCAATGGAACCTTTTAAACAGCTTCAAACAGAGCTCCAGGTGATGATGGAGAATGAAAGCTTGCAAAGTACAAGGAATGAAGCAGAGAACTGAATCTCACACCTAGAGGACAGCATAGCCGCCAATGAGCAGTAAAGATACAATCTATGGAAAAGAGCAAGGGACCATGAGAAATCAGTCCGTCAGCTTCTAGATGACTCAAAGAAAAATAAGACTGATTAGAGTAACTGAGGAAGCAGGAGACAGTGTAAAAAGACATAAAAAAGCTGTTGTCAGATATAACAACAGAAAACTTCACAGGAAAAGACATAGACATACAGATGAGGCCTATCAGACTCCAAAACACCGTGACATAAAAATATCTACACCTAGACACATAATTATCAAGGTTCCAGATGTACAACAAAAGAATGAAATACTGAAAGCAGTGAGAGAAAGGAAGAAAATCACCTACAAAGGGAAGCCCATTAGGATCACAGCAGAATTTTCAACACAAACAATGCAAGGAAAGCTTGGAGAGAAGTATTTCAAGCATTGCAGGAAAACAACCTCCCACCTAGACTGTTGTATCCTACAAAACTATCTTTCAGAATAGACGGGGAAATAAGATACTTCCATGATAAAGAACACCTGAAAAAACTTCACAAATACAAAACCTACACTCCAAAACATTCTAAAGAACACCTTGGAAAAAAAACACAGAAAATTCCATACCCACAAGACCCAGGAGAGTGAATTCATTGGGACAAACAAGAAGCTAAATAGAAAAGGGGAAAAGCCAGGAAGAAAAGAACCAAGAGCAGGGAAACATGGCAGCTCTGAATATGTTTATATCAATCATAACCATTAATTGTCAATGGACTCAATGGTCCAATTAAAAGACACAGACTAGCACATTGGATCAAGAAGCAAGATCCTATAATCTGCTGCATACAGGAAACACACCTAATTCAGAAGGAAACCAATAGACTGAAAATAAAAGGTTGAGAAACAATCTCCAGGCCACAGAAAACTACAAAAAAACAGGAGTGGCTATCTTATTTGCAGATAAAATAGATTTCAAACCCAAACTGATTAAAAGAGACAAAGAAGAGCACTATATTCTCATACAGGGAACTATCAAAGAGAAAGAAGTGACAATCATAAATATTTATGCACCAAAGTCTAATGCACCCAGCTATATAAAGCAAACATTACTGGATATGAAAAGCCAGTTAATCATGAATACAATAGTAGTAGGGGAATTTAATACTCCACTGTCACAAATTCACAGATCAACTGGACAAAGATTCAGTAAGGAAATACTTGAGCTAAATCAAACTTTTGAGCAAATGGACTTATTAGATGCCTACAGAATTTTTCACCCTACAAAGCCAGAATATACCTTCTTCTGAGCTGCTCATGGAGCATTTGCCAAAACAGGTCATATTCTAGTCCATAGAATAGGCTTAAGTAAATGCAAAGGAATTGAAGTTATCCCCTGCATACTATAAGACCACAGTGCCTTGAAACTGGAGCTGAATAGCAAAAGAAATTCCAAGACTTTCACAAACACAAGGAAATTGAACAACACTCTGTTGACCAACCAATGGGCCACAAAAGAAATTAAAGAAGAAATTAAAAATTAGTTTCTACATGGGATGGAGGGTTAGCTCAGTGGTTCCGGCACCTGCTTTGCAAGCGCAAGGCCCTGAGTTTGATCCCCGGTAACCACATATAATGCTGGGCATGGAGACATGCCCACCAACAATCAACACTGCATACCACAATGCCAGACGTTGTGGCTCATGCCTGTAATCCCAGCACTCAGGAGGCAGAGACAAGAGGATTGCTGAGTTTGCGGTGGCTTGCATGGGCACCATAGTGAGCCTCAGGGCCAGCCTGAACTACAAAGCGAGACCCTGTCTCAAAAAAAAAAAAAAAGAGGCAGAAGTCAAAGCAGCTAAGAAAGATATGAAGAAATGTTCAACATCACTGGTTATTTGAGAGATGCAAATGAAAACAACAGAGATTTCATCTCATTCCACAAAGAATGGCCGCTATTACACAATCAACCAACAATAAATGCTGGCAAGGCTGTGGGGAGAAAGGAACCCTTCTACACTGTTGGTAGGATGTCAGACCTGTGCAACCATTGTGCAGATCTGTGTGGAGATTTCTCAGAAAACTAGGACTAGGGCTATTTGACCCTGCTATCCCCCTGCTAGGAATATACCAAAAAAATTTTTAAAATCACAATGGAAAGACAGATGTACACCCTTGTTCATAGCCACTCAGTTAGTGATAGCCCAATTTTGGAAACAACCCAAATGTCCATCAGCTAGAGACTGGATAAAGAAGTTGTGTTTTTTTTTTAATGGAGTATTATTCTGGCATAAAGAATGACAAGGTTTATTCATTTATGTGCAAATGGATACACCTGCAGGACACACTAGTAAGTGAAATAAATAGTTCACAGATAGGCAAATACTGGATCTTCTCTTTGATATGAGCACCTGTAGATGCAAATGAGCTCTAGAAAATATGACAGTTTTTGTAGAATGGGAAATTTCCAAAGGAAATTTGGTGTGGAGATGTAATGAGGGGAAGGAATAAATATGATTCTGAAAGAAAATAAAAGAGTATGTATATAGGGGTTGGGGAGGTGTGGGTGAGTGGGTAAAAATGATAATTAACTTGTGTCATATATTGGTACAAATTCCCCAATGTTATGTATGATTGGGAGATGTATATAAATTGTTCCAATAAAGAATTCTATTAAAAAATAATGACTACAAATTTTCCAAATCTGGAGAAAGACACCAACATCTAGGTTTAAGAAGCTCAAAGGTCTCCAATCAAATTCAGCTAAAAGAAAGTGAATCAAGACACTTAATAAACAAACTAACAAAAATAAAAGGCAAAATAATGAAGAAGGAAACCAAAAAAATTATTACATGAAGTCCCACTAAGGAAACAATGGAGGGGCCAGGGGATTTGGTCAGTGGTTCTGGCACCTGTCTCATAAGGAAACAACAGACATGCTTCACCTAATGAAAAAGCATATATTGAAGGTTTCTACTTAATTTTTCAGTTCAATCAACCTAACATATACAGAAAATTCCCTTGAAAGTAAGAGAATATACATTCCTTTCAAAGGCTAATAAAATATTGTTTAGAGTAGATCATGTTTTAGGCCAGCAAATAAGTCCTAATAAATTTAAAAGTACTGAAAGATATTTGGTAGGAAAGATATTTGGTACTGAAAACGTACCAAATATCTTTCCTAATTACATGTCATGAAATTAAAAATCAATAACAGAAGAAATTGTCAAAAATTTAAACAGGACAATATCAAATACCATCTCCTAAACAACCTATTGTCAAAAGAGAAATAAAAAGACCTTTAAAAAATATCTTGAGACTAATGAAAATGAAAACTTAGCATGACAAAACTTATTACATAAAGCAAAAGAAATTCTAAGAAGTTCTAATGATAAACACCTACAAAAAAAGAACTTAAATAACCAGTGCAACCTTGTACTTTAAAGAAGTTAGAAAAAAAACTTGGCACAGCCCCGAAGTTAGTAGATAATTTCACAAGTGAATGGTATCAAGGGTTAAAAGTACAATACAAACATGTCTTGAACTCTTCCAAAAAAACAAAGGAGAAGGAGAAGGAGAAGGAGGAGAAGGAGAAGGAGAAGGAGGAGAAGGAGAAGAAGGAAAAGAAGAAAGTATTTTCAAAGTTATTTTATTAGGCCAGCCTTACTCTGACACTAAGGGTCAGACGAAGATACTGTGAAAAAGAGTTTTACAGACCTTTATCCCAGAATAGGATAGATGTAAAAATCTTCAACAAAATACCAACAAGGCAAATTCAACAACACATGAAAGTTATTTATTATGATGATGTAGAGTTTACCACTGAGTTGTGAAGATGGTTCAACACAGGCAAAGAAAATTTAAAAATGTATCACATTAGCAGGATAAATAAAAACTGTGATTATCTCAATAGATATAGTAAAAAGCATTTCACAAAACTCAATATCCTTTCATGATAAAAGGAACAACACTCAACAGATTTAGAATAGAAATAATATGCCTCAGGGCAATATATAAAGGTCAGGTGTGAATAGCCCAAAACTAATATTCTCAATAGAGAAAAACTGAGTTTTTCCTCTAATATCAGGAATAAGACAAAGATATTTGTTTTCAACATAATACTAGGAAGTCTATTCTAACCAATTAGATAAAAGAAGAAAATAAATGCAACCTAATAAGAAACAAATGAGGCTAGGCATAGTGGCACACATCTGTAACCCCAACATTTGAGAGGCTGAGGCAGGAGGATCACTGTGAGTTCAAGGCCAGCCTCAGACATGTAGTGAGTTTAAGGCCACCCTGAACTGCATAGCAAGACCCTGTGTCAAAAAAAAAAAAAAAAAAAAAAGAAACAAAACAAATGAAACTCTGTTTGCAAAAGACATGATCTTATATTTTAAAAACATTTAAGATATCTCTGAAGAGCTTTCAGGAGAGATAACTTCAATAAAGTTGCAGTATACTAATCAATATATATATACAACAATAAATAGCAGGGCTGAGGATTCAGCTCAAGTGGAACCGCACCTACCTTGGAAGCACAAGGGCTTGAGTTCAATCCCCAGTATCACCAAAAAAAAAAAAAAAATCAATAGCGGTATATACACTAATAATAAACCTCACATTTATAATTATAGATCTGAGTGATAATAAAAACACACCAATATATAACCAAAGAACTGAAAGATTCATATACTTAAAATTAAGAAAGCTGTAATGATAAAAGAAGTTAAAAGCACAAATAAATGGAAAGGCATCCTTTAATCACAGATTGGAAGAATTAATATTGTTAAAATATGTCCATACTACTCAAAACAACCTATAGATTTAAAGAAATCCCTATAAAAAGTCCAATACTATTTTTCAAACGATAGAAATACAATAGAAAAACAAGACTCCAATTTGCAAAAGCAACCTTCAGTGAAAAATAAAGCTAAGGTAAATCAAAATATACAAGTATTTTAATCAAAAGAACACACTAATGGCAAAGTATCAAACATAATGGAACCAATGTAACAGGACAGAAAGACCAGATAAAACCTATACATATGCAGCCTGTTGATTACCTGGCAGTGATGACAATGTCACAGGACAAGGACAAACTCTTCAATACAGTGATACTGAAACAACTATGTATCTACACACAAAAGAATGATATTAGGGCATATTTCATATCATATAAAAATTCAACTTAAAATGGATTCAATATGTAAATATGAGGCTTGAAATACAATTTTTTTAAAACTACTAGAAGAAAAATAAAGTTCTGTGACATTGGTCTGGTCATTAATTTATTTATATTACTTAAAACATATACAAAAAAGCCAATGAGATGAGATATATCAATCAGATATATTTCTACACAGCCCAGGTGCCAATCAGCAGAGTACAGAAGAATCTTCAACAATGAAGAGAGAATATTTGCAAACAATAAAGAGTAAATATTCATATATACATAGAACTCAGCTCAAGAGCCAAAAAACAACCTTATTTTAAAATGGGAGAAGGATCTGAACAGACATTTCTCAAAATACAAATGACACATGGGGTCATAAAAATCCTCAGTATCCCTCACTAATGCAAAAATGCAAAGAATCCACTGAAATAATGAAGAGATGTTGATCAAAGAAGTGAATTTTCAGGGCTATTATCCACCATGGTGACAACAGTTAAAAATAATATGTTGCCTAATTCAAAATAGCTATGAGTGCTGGGCATGGTGGCTCATGCCTATAATCCCAGTACTTGAGAGGCAGAGGCAAGAGGATTGCTGAGTTCAAGGCTTGCCTGGGCTCCACAGTGAGCTCAGAGCCAGCCTGAACTACAAAGCAAGACCCTGTCTCAGAAAAAAAAAAATCTAACAAAATAGCTATGAGTAAATTTCAAGACTTATCACAGGAAATAACTTAGTCTGTTGCTATGTTAGCTAGTTTGAGTTAACCATTCTCCATTGTACATATAGAAATCCAGAAGTCCATAAAAATTTAGATTATTTACAATATTGAAATATTAACATACATAGAATAAGATATCTTCACACAGTCCAAAAGTCCAGATATGAAACATATAGACCTTATATACATAGCCTTAAGGTAATTTTATACTGTATTTTTATATACTTGAATTTTTATTGCAATTTACCACATAAGTTGTGGTAGAGAATTTTCCACTTGTAGTATCATGTTGGCACTCAAAAAGTATTACATTTTGGAACATTTCACATTTTTAATTTTTGGATAAGGGATTTTATTTCAAAATATGTATTAAACATATTTCTATATCAAACTACTCAACAGTCAGAAAATAGCCTTATATATCAAAACATATTTTGTATAATATATATTATTTGTCTATTGAAAATATTTTAATAATGTCTAGAAAATGCTAAAAATCAACCTCTAAATCTATATCTATCCTACTTTTATTTATAATCAACAAAAAACATAATAATTTAGAAGTATAAAGAAGATACCTATTACTACTAAACATTAAAAAGAAATTCCAGGGCCAGAGTTTTAGATCAGTGGTTCCAGTGCCTGCCTAGCAAGCACAAGATCCCTGGTTTGATCCCTGGTAACCACATACAACAATACTGGGTGTGGTAACTCACACCCACCAGCAATCAGTACCACACACCACAGTGCCAGCTGTGGTGGCTCATGCCTGTAATCCCAGCACTCGGGAAGCAGAGGCAGGAGGACTGCTTAGTTCAAGGCTTGCCTAGGCTACATAGTGAGCTCAGGGCCAGCCTGACTACAAAGTGAGACCCTGTCTCAAAAAAAAAAAAAAAAAGAAATTCCCTTTAAAACACTGAATTTTATGCAGTCATGAAATAGGTAGCATAATATATATATAATAAATCTTTATTGACCACCATCATGGAGCTTGTAATTATCTAGAGATGAAAATTTAGAAATGCAAAATGACATCATCCTCCCTTTAATATTGATTTTTTTTTCTTTCACCCTTGCACAAAATAGCCCAAGATAATGTGTCAACCTGCTATCTTTATTCTGATAGAAGAAAAGACTTAGAATCAAACTAAGGCTTTTTGAAGAGGAAGATGAAGGTTGATACATTTTATTTGGAACAGATACTTGGA
This sequence comes from Thryonomys swinderianus, assembly GCA_004025085.1. Taxonomy (NCBI): domain Eukaryota; kingdom Metazoa; phylum Chordata; class Mammalia; order Rodentia; family Thryonomyidae; genus Thryonomys; species Thryonomys swinderianus. The sequence goes on from PVIC010028107.1 coordinate 13,841, forward strand.
AAAATCCAAATCAAGGTGATTACATCTCTCTATTATGATCATCTCTAGAAAGAAAAACAATTTAGTAACACATGGGGAAAAGAAATGGGTAGGAAAGCAAAAAGTGACATTCAGTTTCCAAACTCAAAACTAGATTCTTAGGCATACAAGAAGGACCTGACACCTTAGATAGATTCAAAATGTGAATATTAAGTTTTAAGTGCAGTTAAAAACTTGGGTGAGCTTCTGTGAATAATGACAATGATTTTTTTAAAAATCTGGAATTCTGACCATGTGCCAGGCACTGTTTTTATACATACATGTTCATTTAATTGTCCAACTATTCCTTGAAAAGGGATACTAGTGGAAATAGTAGAAAATTAAGTAACAAATCCAGGGATAGCTAATGTGTAACTGGCTGAGTCAAGATTCTGAGCAGGAAACTTACAATTTTCTCTATGCTGAAGGACATTAAGAATGAGAGAAAGCAGTGTAAATGTTGAAAATTTTCCAATTGAAAAGAAATCCAAGGAATATCAACAACTTATGCCCATGTTCTTTTATAAAAGAAATAGGAAGATGTATGAAAATACTAAAATAACTAGAAATGGTAAAGCGAATGTGGTTTAGAGATGTAAACCTGAGATATTTTCTCAATATTACCATAAAATAGACACAAGATCCTGCTGCTGAATGAAGGTGGGAGAGTGGATTAACATAGGAGATGAAAGGAAATGGCCAGCTTTACAATTCTGAAAATCCAATAAAGGAAAAGAGTTGTGAATAAAAGAGATCTTTAAAAATCATCCCCCCCCCCCAGTGCCGGGCGTGGTAGCTCACGTCTGTAATCCCAGCACTCAGGAGGCAGAGACAGGAGGATTGCTGAGTTCCAGGCTTGCCTGGGCTACATAGTGACCTCAGGGCCAGCCTGAACTACAAAGTGAGACCCTGTCTCAAAAAAAAAAAATCATCCCCCCCCAATGCCACAAATCTTAGGATGCCTAAACTCTGAACACTGATTATTTCCCCAGTTCCCAGGGTCCAGTATATTTCAACTAGAATCCCCTGCACACTACTTAGATACTTATTTTCTCAATATTTGTGTTCTCAGCTACTTATATCTTTTTCTCCTTATGACTGTTCTTCAAGCAGTAAAAAAGGGCCAGCTAGGGATGAGTTATGTTGGATCTACACTAAATTGTTCCCTTAAAATATGACATATATATTCTGCCCCTTCAATCTTAAGAAATAATCTCCAGGTTTTCAAATGTTTTTATCTGTGTGGTAAATCAGGTACCTATGAGAGTCAGCAACAGTTTATTGCTATACTTTATCCATATAACAAGCATATTCATATTCATTTCAAAGACAGAAAAAGAAATGCATGTATAACTCACCTGTGATGTATACTTCTAATGTGATATAATGTATCCAACTGATCATAATTAATTTTCTTAGATGGTTTCAAACCTGCAAAAGAAAATCAATTAAAAATATGAGAAACTTTTTATAATCTTATTAACTAAGTGTGTAAATAGTTTAATTGTAAATATTTATCATAGAAAAAGAATTCAGTGACTGTAGAAGTGAGGTTTTAACAGGTTTTATTTGGTACACAGAACTGAATAGAGTGATTAAAAAGAGAAAAGACTTTATTTTTTTCATTGATGTCAAATCTGGTCTGAAAGCTTTTAATTATAAATGCTGAAGTTCTATGTGTTGTTTTTCTATAAGTAAGTTTTTCAGAATTCTTTCCCCATAACTTTAGAATATGAAGAATTTCCAGAACTACATCACTCACAAAAATATAAAAAGTCAAAAGATATTTTTCTTTATATCTAATTCTCTTTCTCTTTTTTTTAACATTTTTTAAAATTGAATTCTTTATTGGTACAAGTTATATACATCTCACAATCACACATAACATTGGGGAATTTGTACCTATATATGACATAGTCAATTCTCATTTTTACCCATATCCCCACCCACCCACACCTCCCCACCCCCTATGTACATGCTCTTTTATTTTCTTTCAGAATCATATTTATTCCTTCCACTCATTACATCCCCACACCAAATTTCCTTTGGAAATTTCCCATTCTACAAAGACTGTCATACTTTCTAGAGCTCAACTGCATCCACAGGTGCTCATATCAATGAGAAGATCCAGTATTTGTCTATCTATGATGTATTGATTTCGCTCATTAGCATGTCCTCCAGGTGTATCCATTTGCACATAAATGAATTAATCTTGTCATTCTTTATGGCAGAATAATACTCCATTTTATTTAAAAAATCTCCTTTATAATTTTCTCTTTCTCTTCTTCCCTCCCCTCCCCTCCAACCCTTATCTGTTCATTCAAGTGTTTGTGATTCCTTCTGAAAGACAAATTTAAGTGTATCAAACAGATTCCTTAGGAATAGAAAGATAGTAATCATACCCAAGGATCAAATTACCCATGATTATTTTACAGGGCCAGAATGAGTAGATTTTCTGACAGACAGGATACCAATTATGGCAAGCATCTTTACAATGATGAACCCTCACTTCACAAACATTTTTATACCAGATATATAAACACTGTTAGAAATTTTGCAAAACAGAAAGCAGTAACATAAACTTATGCATGTTATTTCTTTCCTTAGGAAAAGAAAAGCTTTTAAGACTAAGAATTGGTAGAAAAGAATAGAGAATTAAAATGCCACTTTTCTTTTATATAAAAACTACCTTGGACCAGAGATTTAGCTCAATGGTTCTGGCATCTGCCCAGAAAGCATAAGGTCCCTGGTTCAATCCCCGGTAACCACATATAACAATATCAGCGTGGTGACTCACGCCCATCAACAATCAGACCACAGGGTTCACACCTGTAATCCCAGCACTCGGAAGGCAGAGGCAGGAGGATTACCAAATTCGAGGTTTGCCTGGGCTACATAGCGATATCAGGGCCAGCCTGAAATACAAAGTGAAACCCTATCTCAAAAAACAAACAAACAAACAAACAAACAAACAAAAATAACAACTACCTTGCTACCTTTAGCTCAGTGTTTCTGGCATTTGCCTTGCAAATGCAAGATCCTGAGTTCCATCCCCAGTAGCCATATACCACAGTGCCGGGCATGGTGGCTCACACCTGTAATCCCAGCACTCAGGAGGCAAAGGCAGGATTGCTGAGTTCAAGGCTTGCCTGGGCTACATAGTGAGCTCAAGGCCAACCTGAACTACAAAGGGAGACCCTGTCTCAAAAAAAAAAAACCTACCTTCCCTAAGAAAAGAAACAACTGAAGTCACAGCTTCATAGTTGGCTTCAAACAGCCAAGTAAACTCACAAACAGAATAAGCTACATTTTACTCATTGTCTAGCAAAAGAACACTTTAATTCACACACACAAAAGATGATTCTTCACTGAACCTAAGTTCTGAGAGGTATTTGTCACAAGAGTCTTTATATGAAGTGTTGGGTGACATAGTACATCTTGTCTTTCAAAGCAGATTCATTCATCAAAAAGAAAAAAGCCAAAGGTTTCAACATGAAATTGTAACTATGTGAAGAGCAAACAAGCTTTTCTCATAGTTGGATTTAATACAGAGATAAAGTTTAAATGGTTTCAAATACCAAGTGTTCAGCTCTCTCCACATTTTCTTTTTCCTCATGATTATTCCCTAGTCAAGCTTTTGCCAGAAGGAGGCATAACCCTGTAATACCCAGGGTTTTGATCAGTCAGTCTGAATGAAGTTTACAAGTTCATATGAAAGACTATTTACAAATTAATCCTAAACCCTAACTCCACTGTGCAATTTGCAAAACCAGTTGTCCTAATTTATACAAGATCCATTGCATATTACTGAAAAGAAAAAAACAAATTCCAGGGTTTTATCTCAATAGTACATTGATAATCTTCTGCTTAGATGTGTTAATGTTCATTGAAGACTACGTATTCATTTGTATAGTAGGTTAAATTGTTGTCAAAGGAGTAATAAAGATTTCTTAAATGGTTTCTTGATGAAAACTAAAGTTACTTAAATTGCATTTTTCTAGGAGTTTTTTCTTAGATTGTAGCTGCTCTTGCAACAAAAAAGTAACGTCTGTGAGTGATTGACCTATTAACATACCTCACTATAACAACTATTTTACTGTCTAGATATATTCCAAACAATCCTGTTGCATAACTTCAAAATATATGGCAAAATTTATTTTTACAAATACATTTTACATGTTAAAATGATTTACATGTAAATAATTTCTCTCAACAAGTCTGCCCTTAAGAAAAAAGATAGTATAGAAAGTTATAGTTAGATATGGATACCTTAAGTATAGATATCGTGAAATGCAAAGAGGAGGCCAGGAAATAAGTATGAGATACTGAATGCACATAATTGCTAATTTATTAGACAATAAGCTCATGTGAGCGGCTAGAGTACAAGGTGAAAGAGAGGGACAGTATAGACATAGAGAAAATGTCACAATGACCCTTGGAAATGTCAGAGTACAGCCAGCTGGAAAAGAGGGCTGAAACCTCTTCAAAGTGGTTGTAACATACACCAAAATAATTAGTTCAATGATAAATGGAAATCTTCTCAAAACAATTAGCAGAGCACAAATACAGTTTGGCAATAATAGCAACAGAAATCTTAGAGGCTTAACTTTGTGCATTCTTATTATAATAAGCAGAAAGTGACTTGTAGCACAAGGCTAACATTAACAAGAAACTGGACAGGAAGAGCTGAAAGGATTATGAGCAAAACTAATTCTTCCCACATACTTGGAAAAGAGATCTACTTCTAAGGAAAGGAAATATGCTTGTAACTAAGTCTAAATTTCTGTGGTATGTGATTGTTAAGCACAATCTTTCGTTGTAGTTAATGGTATCATTACTTCCCTTGATTTTTTTTTGTTTTCTAAAATTGCAAATTTAATTATCCATCAAATAAATTGAGTAACCATAAAGCATTTCAAAAATAGCAAATAAACATCAAGAGAAACAAAGAATGCCTCTTCAAGTCTCCTATGTATAAAAGTTAGCACTCCAATAGGGCCAGTCACCCAAGTGTGGCAAGAAGGCTAATACTGCCCTGTTCCTCACCCGAGTGGGTTCAGATCTTAATGCAGACTCTTATTAGCTGAGAAGGTGGAATATTGGATAAGAAATTATCACAATAACTCGCCATTATATCCAATATTTTTGGAAAAGAATATTATCACTAGTTCAACTCAAATTCTCTTTTTACCTACTCTATCTTCTGCCTTCATTATTTACTGAAGCAGTTTCCACTCCAGAGATCTCTCTGCCCTCTTTGTATATCTCACACTGGGGAGCTTCTTATGTGACATTATTCTTTCTTTTCTTTTGCTTTCAGTTTATCAGTCTGCTCTACTGACTCTTATTCCCCCCCATAAACATTAATATTTTTCAAGAATTCAATCTCAGTACCTCTAACTTTCTCAGTTTAGAGCTCCTTATTGTACAACCTTATCTACCTATACTTATCAACCCCCGTTTTTTTCAACTCTCACACACACGCTCAGGATTTTGCTTCAGACTCTCTAGCCCAGATCTCTAAACTATACTGCCCTGCCTTTCACATAAGCATCACTCAGAAAAGCAAACTTAAGATGAGCCAAACTTCACTTAATATTTCCTCCACATCCCTACTCTTCAAAAACCTGATCATCTCCTGAAATCTTTCTTTGGAGTAAGAAAATCTCTACTTATTACTCTTGGCCAATCTTGGTATTCTGCACTATGCTCTCCTCTTTAGGTCCAACAAATTGTGAAGACTATCAATTTTACCTCTTTTTAAATATGTCCTAGATATCTTCCAAATGTAATCTCTCCAGACCTGTGAACTACAAGCACAAAAATAGAGCCATATGACAAAGGACTACTATCTAAAATATATAAAGAGCATTAAAAAATTAGCCCCCTCAATTTAACACCCCAATTCAAAAATGGGCATCTGAAATGGAAAGATAATTTTCAGAGGAAGATGTAAAAGAAGCTAAGAAGTATATGAAGAAATGCTCAATGTCATTGGTCATTTGAGAAATGCAGATGAAAACAGCACTGAGAAATCAACCATTAAGAATAGCTGCTATTCTGAAATTAGCCAGCAACAAATGCTGGCGAGGTTGTGGAGAAAAAGGAACCCTTCGCCTCTGTTGATGAGATTGTAGACTTGTGCAACCATTGTGGAGATCAGTGTGGAGATTCCACAAGAAACTAGGATTATAGGTCCCATTTGAGCCTGCTATTCCTCTGCTGGGGATATACACAAAAGAATTACAGGATTCATATTACAGCAACATATGTGCACCCATGTTTATAGCAGCTCAGTTTGTAATAGCTAAATCTTGGAAAAACCCAAATCCCATCAACTCTAGACTGGATAAAGATTTGTGTTTTTTTTTTTACATAAAATGGAATTACTCTACCATAAAGAATGATGAAATTGAGTCATTTATACTCAAATGGACGTATCTTCAGGACATACTCATCAGTGAAATAAATAGATCACAGATATGTAAATATCATAACTTTTCTCTGGTGTGAGAAACTGAAGTTGTAAATGAGTTCTAGAATGCATGACAGATACTGGGAAATAGTAAATATTCAAAAGGAAATGAGATTTAGAGGTAAGTAATGAGGGGAAAGAAAAAATTGATGGTAAAAAAGGAAACAAAGCTTGTGTATATAGGATTGGAAGGTCATAGGGTGGTTAGGGGAAGGGGAAAAATGAGAACTAAGTCATGTCATATACTGGTAGAAATTCTCAATATTGAATGTAATTGTGATGTGTATATATGATGTACCAATAAATTAAATTTAAAAATTGAGCCACATGATGTGCACACTGTGAAGGATGGAAATTATACATGTGTGAAAAGTGTAAGGCTCCTGATTAAAGTTTTCTTGGAGTTATTTCCATTACTGTGATAATATCCTAATTATTTTTCGGTACTGAGAATTAAACCCAGGTCCTTCATATTGAGTTACATCTCCAGTCCTTTTTAATTTTTTCTCTTTGAGATAAGGTCTCTCAAAATCACTATGTTGTCCAGACTGAACTTGGACTTTTAATCTTTCTTCCTCATTGTCTCAAAGTGCTGGGATTACAAGTCACCAAGCCTTGTCCACAGTACTTTTTGCCTGGTCCACAATGTTTTTCATAAGTCCAAAGTGACTCTATAACTTTCTTGATTAAAATACTTCTATTCTTCTACAGGTGAAAGTTCAAATCCTTTGTAGATAATACCTCCCCTTTTACCATCGTACCCAAGGTAAATTCTTTCGCCTCTCTGGACACCAAATTTTCTGTTCTCTCTCCCCATTCTCTCCATGTTTCAACACTGCACCTGGATATTTAACGAACATACCTTGTGTCTCAATATGACACTTTTTAAAATTCATTTTATTGGTATGTTTTATATATACATTAAAATCATAATCAACATTGAGAATCTGTAACAGTATATGACACATCTTGATTCTCACTTTTCCCATTCCCCTACCATCTCTACAACCTCCTCACCACCTATATAAATAAGTTTTGTTTCCTTTTATCATTTTCCATGAAATTTTCTCTTTCTCTTCCTTACTTACCTCTCCACTCCTTTTCCTGTTGCCTTTTAGACATTTTCTTCCTATTTCACAATACCTATCATACCTTTTAGAACTCATTTACACCTTCAGTTTCTCATACCAGAAACTGATACAGTATTTACACATCTGTGTCCTATTTATTTCACTTCAATATGACACTTTTTTGATAATTGGGAAATTTTTAAAATGTATTTACTTTTTAGATGCACATCAGAAATTTAACTTATTTATGATATCTTTTGAAACATCTTTTTCCTAACAAAAGGTAATTATATCTACAATTGTTATTTAATACCACCATGAAAATATGTATACTAAAGTAGCCTTATAAATTTTTCATTTATATCTATGATTCCTTTAATTTGTCATGATTCCCTGAGGGATAGGTCTATCTTTCACCCATCAGTAAAACACTAGAACTTTATCACAAGGCTTGATCTAAAGAAATATTACATCTTAAATTATGATGAATAAATAAAGAACATGGTTTTGTCAACTGAGGGTCAGTTGTACACAGTGGAAATCAAATGCAGGAATAACAATGAAAATAAGAAATTCAAAATAAGTTTACAAAATACTTATAGTTCTCTGAAAAGTACTCCACACCATGCTGAGTACCTTATTTTAGCCACTGTATCTCCTTCTCCATGAGCCTGAACATTATATACACCAGGGACAATTTCTGCCAGTAAAATCCTGTTCACAAGAGTGCTATCACCCCACTAAAAACATAAAAAGGTTCAAAGAGTAAAATCATTGATCATTAGAAAAAATGAAAATTAAACATATTTTTCACAATGCTCTGAAGAATATCGGCCAGTATAATATCAACAAGCAATAATGCAACATGCAATAATGGGTATGGGTATTTCTATTTCTTGAAAGGAAAGCTGATACAGTAGTACAACCCTGAGAGTCACCACTAGTGAAAACCTACCTAGAAAGGGAAGTCTGTGGGGCATCTACAGAGCAGTGGGCATTCAGTGAGCTACATGGAATGCAGGGCTGAATGAGAGACAACGTACACTCATGCTTTCACAGGAACAGACTGTTGTTTTGAGAGAGTAGAGGACAACTAAGGTGGCACTCAACATAGAAAAAATTGATCTCAGCAACTGAAGGGAAGTAGATTCCAAATAATCACCCAAAACCACTTGGAATATGAATGATGACAACAAAAATCTGAGTCACATAGTCTAGAGATGAACACAGGACAAAGTTGATGATGAAGTGTCAAGAGTTACCTGATGAGAAAATGCATTCTAGCTATGAAACTGACTTGCTCTCAACACTGTTCTTTTGTATCAAAAAATATGACTGTGATTTAATAATCCCAGAATCTATGTATACACATCCTAAAAATAAAAATAGTGACAATTATTAACTTACAAATAATTGACCAGAAGAAAAATTATGCCAGGAAGTACGCAAAAGTCCTATGTTCTTCCATCTCACACACACACACACACACACACACACACACACAAGCAAATTTACATTAGAAAAAAATTAAATTCTAAGGCATTAAGTATAAACATGACAATAGAACATTTTTCAAGTGTAAAAGCATTTTATTCAGCAACAAAGAAAAATAAAATTCTGACAAAATAAACCACAGTTAGAGACAATAATAATGAAGAGATATGACAAAGGGACATATTCAAGAAAAGAAAGGGAGAGTGTGATAAATAAAGGAGATGTTGTATGTGAAAATCATTCCTAAGAAGGTAGAAATTAATCACAAAGGAAGTCATTCTAAATATAACACAAGAACATTTCCATCATAACTTGAAAGGAATAATTAGATATAATTTTATGGCCCAGAAAGGGAGAGGAAAATAATGATATGAGAAGTCCAAAGACCTACATGTTACTAGATTAGAAATTAAATGCTACTAAATTTTAATGATAAGTAATTATTTAGCATTAGCTAAAAGGGAACAATTCCTACAGATGTGAAAACTCAGTTTGGCTACAATTTCTCAAGGAGAATCTCCAAGCAAATAGTAAGGCAGTATCATGGAGGGAA
>PVIC010028108.1:0-23433 GCA_004025085.1 Thryonomys swinderianus
AAAAAAATCCACAAATTTATAAAGTTATTGGCATATCTGGCCATTTATACAAACTTTATTAATATATCTCAAGAAAGAAATATGGAAAATATGCAGAGATGATTTGAGCAATTTGAACAAATGAGGAAGGGGATGTGAATGAAAGGAATTAAAAGGAGTTGTGTATCTTATCTCAGAAAGTGAGAAAGGAAACAGGAATACCTGAATTTTAAATTCTTAGCATTGAAATGATATGGTCAACTTATGTTCATCCATAGAATTTAAGTAGTTGGGTTGGAGGACCTTGAAACCATATTGAAGACTACTACAACATCTTTGGAACCTTTTACTTGAAGAGGAAATCAAGTTTAAAAATTTCTGAAAGATAATTTAGAGTTCAGTCTGTTAAATGTTCAATCTATTTTATGCATCAAAATTGCTCAACTTGTTTTACATTGTTAAGGAGACGTATTTAGCGGCATTTTAAGTAGCCACGTGTGCCATTGGTCCTCAAATGTTAATACTTTTCAGAATCACAGCATTTTTAGTTGAAAATGGAGTTTTCTAAGCTCTACCACAAATCTACTGCCTTGAACTTTCTCCTGATTGGTTTCATTGGAATCTAAATTTCAGCAAATACCAATATGATACAGCTGTGGCCTGGAGTACTCAGTATGCTAAGAAAGAATAATTTCATTTTCTTTTAGAAAGCACGGACGCTTCCTACTAATATATATCTGGATGCCTTTGTCAACTCCATTTAGAATGATTTAGCAGTGACTCATTGAACACGTCCTACTTGTTAAGCCTTTTGTCTTTTCTCAAGTTGTTTCCTCTTTCTGAAATTCCGTTCCCTCCTTATTTACCTATTAAGGTCATATTCATTTTTTTCAAGATCCATTTCATATTTCATCTGTTCGAGGAAATCTTCTCATTTCACTCAGTGAAAATCTGTCTCCCAACATGATTCCACAGATTTTGAACCTTTTATAACCTGTATCACAGTGAGCCCATATAGAGTTCCTCACCTTCTATGTGAAAGAACATCTATCAACTACAGCAGAGCTTGGCAAATTACAATCTGCAGGCTATGTTCAGTCTACTGCCTGTTTGGAAAATAATGTCTTGTGGGAACACAGCCATATCTATCCAATTACACATCCTTTAAGGTTGGCTTTTTGCTATAGCAGCAGCATTGAGTAGTGGTGACAGAACCGAATGGTCCTCGGATCTAAAATATATGCCATCTGGTTCTTTAATTTGCCAACTTCTATACTAGAATGCATTATGTACTGTGTTCTGATTATGAATTAACATGCAGTCAAATGTTTTATAGACATTTGATGCTTGTAGGTTACATAAAATAATTAGTAAAAGAATGAATTGTTGGAAATACATTTTTATCATTACGTTTTTTTTTTTTGAGACAGGGTCTCGCTTTGTAGTTCAGGCTGGCTTTGAGCTCACTATGTAGTCCAGGCAAGCCTCGCACTCAGCAATCCTCCTGTCTCTGCCTCCCGAGTGCTGGGATTACAGGCGTGAGCCACCACGCCCAGCCATTATAACAATTTTATAATCACTTTAGTTGTTTTTGGAGCCTGTACTCTTAGTGTTATTTAAATTCCAGTGCAGAATTCTCTGCAAAGATGGAATATATATATATATATTCATTTTAATAATATGTATTATATATTCATTTTAATAATATATATTTTATATATTCATTTTAATAATTACTGCTTCCTGGGCTATGTGGCTATGGAGCATTTTACTTGTCACTAGTGTAACTGAGTGACTTAATTTATATTTTATTTTAATTAATATAAAGTTAATTAAAATATTGTAGCTAGTAGCCACCGTATTGGAGGATGTAAACATGGGCAAAAACAATCCATAAATAATTCTACTAAAGACAAACAGGATGCAATAAGAATGACAGGTAGAGAGAATTAATTTGAGTCATGTTGTAAAATAGAAAACTGAGTATTCTGGTTTTTAATAGTGAGAAAGAAATGTTATCCTCAGTTGTATTTGGGCTAAGAGCTCTTAAGATCTAGATGTTAAAAAAATCAGCAAATAAAAAAGTTAGGTGAAAATTCTTATAGATACAATCTCCTTATACTAGTATTTTCATTTTTTGAGACTGAAGGAATCATAAAAACTTCTTTTTGTGATCTTTCAATATTTTTTCTTGCTGAATTAGCATTAACTCAGAGTAACAAAGCCAACCTGGCATGATGACATGTGTATGTAGTCCCTGCTCCTTGGGAGGATTGCTTGAGCACAGGAGTTGAAGATTAGGCTGTGTATCATAGCAAGACCTGAGCAAAGAAGAGGGAGACAACAAAGAATGGGTGGAGGAAAATCCCAGGATAAACGTGAAAGAAGGGAGTTAGAAACACTGAAATTCCACTGTAGCTGTCCATGCGTATGCCAGGGTTCAGCAATGAGTAGTGTTGCAGGAGAGAGATGCGGGGAAGAAGAGAGAGATTAAGAACTATGGGGACATCATCATTAGTAATGATGATACAGAGGGCATTTGTGTTTCTACAGCTTATGTGTACAGTTGTTGATCCTCTGAGTTTACTAAACTTTAATAGGCTACATTGTGAATAAACATTTGATAAGAACCCTACAGCTGTGGTAAAGTGTAAGCTTGAGGAATCTATTGTGAACTTAAGTATTTAAGCCTTTAGGAGCTCTTAAGGGTTTTCTTCAATTATTTTGTGTACTGTTTTATAATTTCATTGCAGAAGTCTTCCTTGCTTAGTTGATTCCTAGGCATTTTAAGTTTTTTGACAGTTGTGAATGAATTTGCATACAGAAAAGATATTAATTTTTGTATGATGATTTTCATCTTGCAGTTTTATTGAATTGTTTTCTTAGTTCTGATAGTCTGTTAGAGACATCTCCAGGACTCTTTATGTATAGAGTCACATCCTTTTTAAAGAGTGATAATTGAACTTTTTACTTTCCTGTCTGATAGGCAGATCTCTCATACTCATGGGTTGGAAGGATTAAAGTTATTAAAATATCCTTTTAACCAAAGTGATACATAGTTTCCATTAATCCTCCTCAAAATAGCAATGATATTCTTTATAGAGCTAGAAAAATAATACTAAAATTCACATGGAAGCATAAAAGAACTTGAAGGTCCCAATAAATCTTGAATAGCAAGGAACAAAGCTCGAGGCACCCCATTATTTGATTACATAGTACCATCTCCTAGTAACAAAAACAGCATGGTATAGGTGTAAAAGTAGACACATAGACCAATGTAACAAAACAGAGAGCCCAGAAATAAGTTCATACATCTAGAGCCAGATAATTCTCAAAAACGTTGCCAAAAATATGCATTGGAAAAAGGATGTCCTCTTTAACAGTGGTGATGAGAAAACTTGATCTCTCTTTGCAAAAGATTGAAACTCAATCCCTGTATTTCACCCTATATTTCAACTCAAAATGGTCAGGAAACTTGATGTAAGACCTGAAAATCAAACTACTAGAGGAAATTATAGAGGAGACGCTTTATGATACTAGTAAGAAAGTGATTTTCTGGAGGGTGAGGCAGGAGATTAGGGTATGGTGAGGTGGTTGTGCAAGTGGGTGTGAGTGTCCATCCCAGAAATACAGGACATCCACAGAAAACTGGTTCCCAGAGCACTTTTGCTGGGATCAAGCACAGTGCTGCCTTCTCACCAGAAATCAAGCAGGTTTTTGATTGGACAGCCTAGGCCTGATATCGGCCTGAGAAAAAGGAGATACAAAAGATGGTGGCCATTAACCTCATGGCCACCGTCCTCTCTGTCACAGTGTTCTACTCTCACGCTGTAGAGCATACCTACATCTTTCCTACTTTTCACTAATGTGCAGTCTCTCTGCAGAGCATGTTTCTTTCCCTAACTTTAATACTTGTAATAAATGTAATTTCTTGCCATCTTTTTCACTTGTATTGACCAGTTCTTTGCTCAAGACAGAGAGAACACAGAAAAATCTGTAAGAGTTTTCAGCACCTCAGAATCCCACTAATCATAGAATTCCAAAAGCATAGACAATAAAAGAAAAACTGACAATTGTTATTAAATCAAACCACGAAGCCTCTGCCTGGCAAAGAAAGTGATGAATAAAGAGAAGAGACAGCTTACGCAATGGGAGAAAATATTCAAGGTTTACAAAGAACTCTCAAAAATCACAAAAACCCAAGCAATTCAGTTAAAATACAGAAAAGTGACCTTAACAGACATTTTTTTTTTTGAGACAGGGTCTCGCTTTGTGGTTCAGGCTGGCCCTGAGCTCACTATGGAGCCCAGGCAAGCCACCGCGAACTCAGCAATCCTCTTGTCTCTGCCTCCCGAGTGCTGGGATTACAGGCGTGAGCCACCACGCCCGGCATTGTGGTATGCGGTTGTTGATTGTTGGTGGGCGTGAGTCTCCACACCCAGCATTATATGTGGTTACTGGGGATCGAACTCAGGACCTTGCGCTTGGGAGGCAGCAGCCAGAACTACTGAGCTAACCCTCTGGCCCTTAACAGACACTTCTAAAAAAAAAAAAAAAAAAAAAAAAAAAACACAAGTGGCCAATAAATACATGGAAAAATGCCCATCTCTTTAACTCCCAGGGAAGTGCAAAACTACAGTGAGATACTCCCCCCCCCCCCAAGTATAATGACTGTTTTCCAAAGAGTAGCAAAACAGCAAGGGCTGGCAAGGATGTGGAGATCCGGGAACTCTTCTGTACCATGGGTAGAAGTATAAATCAGTCCAGCCACTGCGGAAAACAGTGTGGAGGTTGATCAAAAAGCTAAAGGACATCGTGTCCCATTCCTCAGAATATGGTGGAGGAAATGAAGGCAACATTGAAAAGAGATACTACATCCTGTTGACGATTGCAGTAGTAGTCACAGTAGCTAAGAAAAGAAATCCGTCTTGGTGCATGAACAGATGAATCGAATAAAAATGTGGTACACATACTCAGTCGAGTATTTAGTCATAAGGAAGAATAAGATTGTCATTTACATATAATGGGTAGAGACTGATGACATATTGTTGTGCAGCATAAACTAGATAAGAAAGACAAGGATCATGTGCTCTTTCACATTCATAAACATACATAATGTGTATCAAAAGTAGACGAAACATTACTGGGGGCCTGGGTGGGTTCTGGGAGAAGGGTTATAAGGATGGATGGATATAACCTGTGCATAATGTATTCATGCATGGAAATACCACAGCCAGTCCCATCAATCTGTACAACTGACATGTGCTTCATTTTTGTTGCTGTTGTTTTTAAGTCAACACACCTGCTCTAGGGAAGAGAGAATAAAGACTTGGTCAGCTAATGGTGAAATGGCTTAATAATTATAGAAGTAGGTTTTTTTTAAACTGCTGGACTGGAATGTGACCATGTGACCACAGTAGAAAAATGTAGCTCTTTTTTTTTTTTTTTTTTTTTTTTTTTTTTTGAGACAGGGTCTTGCGTTGTAGTTCAGGCTGGCCCTAAGCTCACTATGGTGCCCGGGCAAGCTGCTGTGAACTCAGCAATCCTCCTGTCTCTGCCTCCTGAGTGCTGGGATTACAGGCGTGAGCCACCACGTCCGGCATTGTGGTATGCGGTATTGATTGTTGGTGGGCATGTCTCCATGCCCAGCATTATATATGGTTACCGGAGATCAAACTCAGGTCCTTGTGCCTGTGAGGCAGGTGCCGGAACCACTGAGCTAACCCTCCGGCCCAAAATGTAGCTCTTTACTACAAACTTGGAAGGCACCACTAAATTAATGGGCTTCAGGTAAATCCATGGCTCACCTCCCAAAACCATGCCTCACTTCTTAGATTTGTTTTTATAATTGCCTGTTTTTCTGTAAGACTAACCTTGGGTTTTTAATGTTACCTCTTTATGGTTAAGTAGAAATATTGAAGCAAGCAAGCACAAGGTAAGATTTTAACCAGAAACTGTCGTGTCGAGAGGGTAGTCCAAGTTAGCCAAATTACAATGAGATTAATTAGTTATGTTAGTGCTGATATGGTTCCTCATCTCCACTTGAAAGACCAGACTTGTAAGCTTGAATCTGTTACCAGTTACAAATTCAAGTGGATCCCTTGTATACAGCGGCATGCAGTCTTTTCAGTATAAAATGGGAAACAAAAAAGAAATATTCCTGTGCCCTCCTTCCCATGGCTTCCTTGACAATTCCAAGAGTCCAAGGAAAACAGTTGCCTTGGTGTGAGGTACTGGTGTTGATAGGGACACATACAGGGTATAAGGACACATACAGGTTATTTTTTGGTATTACTTTTCGGATTCCACGGAGGAGTAAAATGCCATAATGATCCTTTATTTTTGTCTTGCATGGCCACGCAATATGATGCTCAGGCTCTGTGTAAGTTTTCCACTCTTCAAGGCGGGGAGATCTGCCTGTGAATTGTCACAGCATCCCAGCATGCCAGCCTGGACATGATAAAGTGGTCCTGCTGGTCATGGGGCTGCACACCTGTCCCCCTGCACCTGGGAGGCCAAGGGAAGGGCATAGGGAGGCACAGCCCAGTCTCACAACAGTGACTTAGCCAAACCCCATCGCAAAAAAAATGGGGGGTGGGTGCTGAGGACATGGGTAAGTGCAAAGCTCCCAGGTTCAATCCCAAGACTAATAAATAAATGAAATCAGTGCTCTGATCTGCCTCAAATTGTCTCAGCAGAGAAGAGGAGAGAAGAGCTCTGTGTGCTCCTGTGGGTGCAGACCCAGCGTAGTACTAGGGAGTTTCCCCTTCAATGTGAGTGTGTTTAAGTCAGGAAGAGGTGGTAATGTTTAGAAATACAGAGGCAGTGTTACTTTAACTTAAGGTATTGAGTGCAGTGATGCAGTATACAATAAATGATCAGGTACTATTTGCCTTTCACTATCATTTTTTTGAATCTTTATTGGTACATTGTATATACACATCATGATCACACTCAATACTGAGAATTTGCACCAGTATATGGCACATTTCACTTTCATTTTACAAAACTATTTTTATTCTTTTCATACACACCTTTTTTTAGGTATGTCTATACTGTCATGGGTTTTCCTTTTTCCTTATACAATACCATGTTATAATGTCCTCATTTTCTCCTGGCTTTGAAAGAGTAGATGTATGGTTCTATGTCAAATCACATT
The DNA here is from genome assembly GCA_004025085.1 of Thryonomys swinderianus. Lineage (NCBI taxonomy): Eukaryota > Metazoa > Chordata > Mammalia > Rodentia > Thryonomyidae > Thryonomys > Thryonomys swinderianus. The sequence goes on from PVIC010028108.1 coordinate 7,139, forward strand.
TATTTTTATAAGTTAAGGTTATGAAGTTTGATCCTGAATATACATATATATATTTATATATAAAATAAAATTCATATATATATATGCCATAAAAGATAAGTTATTCAAAAGATAAGGTTATACTGCCTTGGATATTTTTGCTGAGAAGTTTTCATCTTTTTAGACTAAAGTTATCTGCATACTTTTGTATTGGAAAATATCATTGCTTCAAGGCATTTTAAGTTGCCCTAAATCCTCCATAAAGCACCTCATGTTTCAAAATGAAATGACTAAGGGGACTAGGGATGTAGCTCAGTTTCACTGCAACTGCCTCACAAGCATAAGGTCCTGAGTTCAAACCCTAGTATCAAAACCAGACAAAAATGATACAATTCTACACTATGAGATGTTATATGAATTTTTAAACAGAAATTGGAAAATATTCAAAAGGAAAGAGGAAAGGATGAGTAGGAGAAAGTAAAATAGGGAAAGGAAACATTTGATAGTTACAAAAGGAAACAAAGATGTGTTTAGAGGTGAGACTTGTAGAGAGGGCAGGGGATGGGAAAATGAAAATGAAGATGTGCCATGTACTGATACAAATTCTCAGTGAGGAATGTGATCAAAATGTATGCATAAAATATACTAATAAAATCAATTTTAAAAAGAAAAATAAATTTTTTCTTAAGGGATATTTCACAGAGTGACTCATTTTGTTTAGAGTTACTTATTACAAATAGTTAGGTCCATTTAGAAAGAAGACCAGATAAAGCAAATACACCAAGAATCAAATAATCAAGGAAAGATTGCTTCATAAAATTGACAACATCATGTACCACGGTGGTCTTCTGGAATATGGTGGCATTATCTTGGTAAATTTTGCTTGTAGATATGGCTGTACACAGGTAATGTTTGACAGTATTAAATATTCTGTCATAAAATTGATGTTTGTTTTGAGTTTGTGCTCACTGGCAATGACTGATAATTTGGTCTCCCTTATAAAAAGATAATATAAAGATATGACCTGTAAAATGATAACATGCTACTGGGATCTGTTTTTGGATCTATTAGATCTTATATTTGTCTCGATGACTTTCTGTGTCTTTCTTTCCAAAGTCAGGCAGTACCCCTTCCACTTATATTTTCTGTCTTCAGACATTAATAACAGCCAGTGAAATTACAACCAACAGTCGCCAATCTGGAAGGGATACGACCTTTTCTAAAATGTCATTTTGTGACTTCTGTCTTAACTTCTCCGCGAGGATTTGACAGTTGAGTTTAAAGAGGGCAATCTCATTTCCTATAATCCCTGACGAGAATGGCTATACAAATGTGAGAAACCCGAAAACATCGTGTTATGTACTGACAGGAAAGCCAAGTACTGTTCAGTTTGTAGGGCTCTCTAGTTGTGGGGAAAAACAGATTGTCTCTGTTGGGACTTATACATTGGACCTGCCCTGGGGCTGACTCATATTGCTGGGATTGGAGGGATGGAATACAATGTACAAGATAAATAATAGCTCTAGTTCTTTTAGGAAATACTTGTTCACTACATAGATGAGAGATGCCGTGTTGTGTGCTAATGGTGAAGAGATATTAGCCAAAACTTCTGCCAAAAGCAATGATTCTCAATGGCAGATTATTTTCCCCCTCTGCAGGGACATTTGGTGATATTTGGGGAAATGAGTGAGTGTTAGACCTTAGGGATGTGCACTGATATCTTAAATAAGATCCAGGGATGTTATTAAACATTCTGCAAGGCATAAAGAAGTCCTCTACATCAAAGAAAAATACCTAGGCAATCATGCCACAATTGAGGAGCCTTGATCTAGCTGTTAGGGCAAATAAAGACATTTTAGAGACATGGTCAGGTCACTGACAGACATAAATGCACACAAAGTACCGAGGAAACAATAACTTTATCTGGGTGATACTTCTTTATATGATGTTGCTGCGATGGAATGGTCGGTATGTGTGGTAGTCTGAATAAAGCCCTTCCAGATGCAGACATGTCCTCTGGGATCTGTACAATGCTTCCTTTTAGTCCTTGCTGCCCAGATTTCGAATTCATCATGAGAAATGGTTTAACTGCAACATGAAATTAAATTATAAGTTCAGTGAACCTTTATTTACTTTGGGGAATGTTCTAAACTTAGGTCAAGTGCAGGTCAGCTTTCTGTATCTCAATAGTTTATTGTCCTGTGAAGTTTTACTGATGATAGAAACAAACTTCTCTACTTGCTAGATACTCTCTACTTCTTTTAAAATGGAAAAAAAAGCCAGTAACAAAAGCTCTACAAAACTGGAAGTGGAAGTCAGGAAAATATTTTTAAATAAAAATTTAATCTAAACTTCTAATGTGCTGAAGTGACAGAACTCATTATTGACTGTGTATGTCTCTTTATAACTTAAAGTTATTATTCTGGCAGGTTGACCTGGTACATAAGCATAAGCAAAGCATATTGTCTATCGAACTTTTATTTTTCTTGAGTTTTCATGAAAGGGATTCCTCTTCTCTTTTCACTTTTGTCATTGATGGGGACAATCAAGAACTCTTTACTTCATTGAGAAAACATTCACTTTGTTGCATGTTTGGAATAGAATAAAATATATATAACATAAATCGTAGCAAGGGCATGGTCCTTGCATGTGACTGAAGAGTAGTTGCAGAGATTTTAAAGAGGTGCTCACACAACCATCATACACTTGAGAATTTCTACAACTGGCATATTGCTTAATAAGCCACACTGTTGTTCCCATCAACATGTTTGCACCTGGCAGATCTTGTGCTGTGTTGCTGGGAGACAGAGGACCGTCCTGTCGGTTACTTGGGGGGTACAGAGAGCCTCAGAGATGAGGAAGCGGTGGGGATGGGCAAAGGCCCTTCTGTGGTAGGGGGGTACATCACATGTTTAATAAAGAGAAACTTGTGCTCCTCCTTTGGTTTGTTGGAACATCCTTGGGAATTGAGAGCACAGTTCAATCTAGGACTTTAGATGATATATTGAGAATATGGGGTTTTATTTCACATGTAATTTCAATCTCCAAAATTTAAGGGAGTGAGAATGGGATCGTATCGTTGCCTTAGAAAGAAATTCTGACAATTACTCAGATTAGGTAGAAGGAAAACTAGCTTAACAGAAATGAGTTACAAAGCTATTGTAGGGGCCAAGAATGTAATTCAGAAACTCCTCGCATATCTGGTAAGTGCATGGTCCTGAGTTTAATCCCCAGTACCACACACAAAAAAAGGATTTTCAGAGTGTTCATGTGCCAACGTTGTGAAATAAGCAAGAAAGTGCCGTTACCAAATGGGATGTGCTCAGCACTGGCAGCCAGACTGGGGGACTGATGGCAAATTAGGTGTACGAAGAGAGCGAACAGCAAGGACTTGAAGATGATGCCAGGGTTTTGCTTTGAGTGACAGAGAGAATAGAGTTGACTAAAGAAATTTTGGAAAGTAAAGTGGCTTTTAGTAACCTGTGGAGTATTTTGGGAAAAGTTGGAAGACTGACGACCTCAGAAGGGAGGCAGGAGTAGAATGTCAGGATGTGAGAACTGTTTCTAACAATAGGTGATGGCTCCAGTGGACAGACGAGGTGAGTCACAGTCGAAGTGGTGGACAGCTTGGTGACAAGCTTCAGGGCAAGGTTTAGAGAAGGAAGCCAGAGTCTGAAACTAAAGTTAATTAAAGAAATACCAAATGCTTTAAAGAAACTACTAGCATAGGTGTTAGGATTGAAATGGAAGAAGACGGGACTAAACTATATTGCGATATTTTTCGGAACATCTGATAAAGATAAAGGCTGTAGAAAACAACTCTTGCTATGGAAACTAGGGAACTGCTAATATTGGTGGATATACATTTTTTGGTAATTCTGGATTGAACACCAGTTTGAGGACTTACAGTGTGTGAGGAGGGTGCTATTTAAAAAAAAATATTTCTGGTGAAAATTATCACATATACTTGAAAGATTTTCTTCTGTCACCTTTTGTTTTTGTCCAAGTGATTCTGTTCGGATTCAAGGGTGTGTGCTCATGCCTAAAAGCAGAGGAAGGATATATAAACATGAACCTTAGAGATGGTCTTAACTTCCTACTCAACTCAGAGAGGAGGAGATGATAGTAAAAAATGTTAAGTCTTTTACCCAGTATGTGCACACAGTGGCAAAGCCAGATCAGGGATTGGTCTCCTGATTCTGGTTCTGGTAAGTTGTGCACTACTATATGAACAGAAAGATAGAGGTTATTTATATGCAGGGAAAAACAAATGAGCTGTGTCATTGCAGAAATGTTCTGCATGGTTTGTTTCCATCTGTCTTCAAGCTCAATCTGGGCTCCCAGGAATTGAGGCTGCTGAACTGCATTTAGATGGACAATATGGACAGAGTACGTAAAATCTTTTGGTTAGAGATCTGGTCATCGCATCTCCATATGTGGAAAATTGAAGATCAAGAGTACTTGACACAAAATTAAGACCTTAGAGCTATGCAGCTAAAGGGCCTAGTTTTGACATCTTATTTTGTAAGATTTTGGACTTGTGATTTTGTTTTTGTTGTTAGACATGCTATCATCTGTGCATGTCAGCATGCTGTGGGAGTACAACACTAAACAGTGTTTTTAGGAGAATTTTATAAAACAGTCAGGACTCTGAGTTGAAAGTCAGGTGACCTGAAATGTACTACTGTGCGCCTTTGAACACTCCCACTCTCAGAGCTGTAGTTTCTTTTTTAGACTCATTCAAGGTGTGAAATGTGAAATCTGTTGAAGCCCCTGCAGATATCTTTTTTGTTTACACCACACAGGTTTGAGTGTATGAATATCTTTGATTACAAAGGCTTTTCTTGGATTGCTTTAAGTCCACTTGTCATATATCCATGTTCTGCCTTTTGCAAGTATGTGGCTTTGTGATTCTTTGTATTTACTTCCCTTTCATCTTGGCCATTGATTCTATAGTAGTAAAATTCATAGTGGTTCTTTAAGTTTATATTTTCAAAATAACAATTTACTGTGTTAAAAGTATAAAAGGAATGATCCTAAAACTCTACCTAATAATAACAATAATAACAAAATAAGATGCAAAATATATTTAGGTATTTTCTAGGCCCATTATTTTTTTTACCCATAATGGTAAGTTCAAACTTCTGGGAAATGAATTTAAGAGTAGAAATTAAGGGCCGGAGGGTTGCTCAGTGGTTCCGGCGCCTGCCTCGCAAGTGCAAAGTCCTGAGTTCGATCCCCGGTAACCACATACAATGCTGGGCATGGAGACTCACGCCCACCAGCAATCAATACCACATACCACAGTGCCGGGTGTGGTGGCTCACGCCTGTAATCCCAGCACTCGGGAGGCAGAGACAGGAAGATTGCTGAGTTTGAGGCTTGCCTGGACTACATAGTGAGTTCAGAGCCAGCCTGAACTACAAAGCGAGACACTGTCTCAAAAAAAAAAAAAAAAAAAAAAAGTAGAAATTAAGAATCCTGTAAGCTAGGAGAGATATGACATTGAATGGAATTAAGATTATGGGAAGAGTTACACCAAGTATGGCCAAGAGGATGTACTTTCTTGAACACTTATTTTTAAATACCATCTTCCAATTTGTGGAGAGTTTATTAAAAAAGTATAATATATACAAAGAATTGTGCTGGCGCATCATAATTTAACCTCTTTATTCCTTGACCTGTCACTGTTAAATGACTAGTTAATCATTTTAGGGAATCACTACAACTGTATATCTGATTTCATTGGGATTCTTTTCATTTAAGTAGTTTGTAATATTTTTATTAATATAGAACATCAAGTCTTTGTGTTCTGTAGGTATTCCTTGGAAATCCAGATGCTACATAAAGTAGGAAATGAATGCTGAGAATTATTTGTTTGCATTCTCTGAAGTGGGCTAGCTGACAGAAGGTCTTTTGGGGTGATATAATGGTTGTCATCTCAAGCAGATGACGTAAAACAGTTCTCCAGAGTGCAACTGAGGCACCAAAAATTACTGTTGAACTTGTAATAGTTTCTGAAAATGGCATAATTAAGCACTTATTTGTCAGAAGTCTAATATAAATTTCTTCTCTGTTGTGTTATCTGACCATTTTTATTCAATTTTACTTGATTTGATTTTTCTGGATCTTCTGTCAGACTTGCATTTTACTTGTAAGTTTCATTCAAATTGACATTTTGATGATTTAACACATTAATAAAATATCTAGATGATAGGCCATGTTCTCTGAAAAATAAAATATTAACAGAGTATACCAGGGGGACATTTAAATTGCACTTGATGTCTTCAGCTTGATAACATATTTACTAATATTTGGTGACCCCCAAAGCTGTGCTTCCCACTCCAGATCCAGATGCGAGTTTATAGTGTCTTTCTGCATCTGGACTAATGTACACAGATCGAGTTCTTAGCAGTCTGTGGAGACTATGAAACTCTCTTCTTCTGACCTCATAATGTGGGGCAACAAAGGTGCTTTCTGAAATGATGAGTTGATTCAGGAATCTTTTCTACAGGTACCACAGCCACATTCGCTCTGCAGAGTATTTTATGTTACAAAAAACCACACCTGTTAAATTGTACCAATAAAGAATTCAATTAAAAAAAACCCACACCTGTATGCATATAAACACTGTCCTAACTCTATGTTCCAGCCATTCTTCAAAATTACACACACACACACACACACACACACACACACACAGTATGCATGTAATATAGATAGAAATACAGATACAGCTAGAACTGTATGCCTTCACAATGTAGATCGATATATCTTCATTCTTATTTCCTGACAGCATCCTGATGGGATAAGGACTATTACTGGCCTAGTTTTACAAATGAAAAATTGAGTAATGCAGTGATTATTCCATTGCCTAAGGTCACATGGTCTGGTCCACAAGGAAAGACAGAGCCAAAATTTAGTGAAAAGCTCTGTGCAGGGTCCTAGAACCTCTTCAGGGGGTTGTTCTGTGAGTTCTCCATGTAAATGGGCAAAACTTGCCATCCAGTGCCGCCCCACACCAGACAGGTTGTGCATCAGAAGTTCTTTCTTAAGACAGGAATCTTCATATACTGTTTTTGTGCCCAAGGAAACATGCACATATTCTCCCTTTCCATTACTAGAAAGCATACCTAAGTCATTCTGGTATCGGGAAGGAATTTAGAAGGTGCTGATAAAATATTTTTAAAACAAGCAAATTGAAAATACTTTGTAATTATCAAGGGAAATGAAAAGCGAAGGTGATATATCATCCTGTGTGAGTTCTGTCCCTCTGCCCAGTTCCCATCCTCTTAAAAGGCAGAGGTCCTGCAATAGCTTGCCATTTAGTTTCTCAGAGTAATTTGTAAGTAAGAGGTCAATACAGAAGCATCCTGGGTAAGTGAATAGAGAAACCAGAGCTTCCATTAGAAGTGTGGTGATGGACTTCATTCTTCTACATGTACCTTGATGACAGTAACGAAGTAATAGTCCATGTAACTTGTCGATGGACACAAATGCTGAACCCGACATCTCACATAGGGAGCGGGGTAGGGTGTGGAGCTCAGAGAGTGAAATGGTCAGTGGGCAGCAGACCCTGGGAATTTCTCTCACTTGTGTTGATCCATAATCTCCATTTTGGGTTTTTTGCACTCACGGAATACAGTTAAAGTTACTTGGCCAGCCTGGGGTCATCTCTGAATTCATGAGAATCTCATTCCCATACTAAGCATTGACAGAACTAGGGCCGCAATTTCAGTTATGCTTGTGGCACTGTTGCAATTACAGCCCCTATTGGGGTGGCACATTTCAGAACAGCTCACATCAGAGCCATGTCAAGTGAACAGAGTCAGATAATGGTTTTCCTCTTGCTTTATTGATTCTCCATTTACAAATACACAGCTTTTCTATATTCTTACAGTATAGATCCCACTTCTGGATTCCAAAACTGTATTGTGCCAAGTTATAAACTGGTGAAGTGCTCTGTTCAGCTCTGGGGATATAAAGATGAATAAGAAATTGCCTTTGCCATAGAGAGGTTTACAAGCCACTTGCAAAGGATGCTTGGTGAAAAAAAAGCAAATGCCATTGGGAAATGAAGCTGTGTTTTATTTCATTTGTCTCCACAGTTAAATACTGGAGGGTGAGAAAATACGACCAGCATCTCCCTCATCTATTTTTGTTCTCTCTCTCTCTCTCTCTCTCTCTCTCTCTCTCTCTCTCTCTCTCTCTCTCTCTCTCTCTCTCTATATATATATATATATATATATACATATATATACATATACATATATACATATATATACATATATATATGTATGTATATATCCTCCAAACCAAATCAACTGGATTCATAAATTCTTATATCTGCTTAAATGTATACTAAATTAATATTAAAAATTGGAGTAGACTCTTCTCCTTAAACAGTGATATCAATTCACTTAAGTCATTTCAGTCTTTTAAACTTGTAGAGGAATCATTAGAGTGTAATGAAGTGTGCTAAGAAGAATGAAGTTCATTCAGAATAGTAATCACTCTGTGGGTGTGCAATATTTATTAATATCTGTATTTCTAAACACCATGGTACCTGAGCACCTGGGGTGTCTTTCTGACTGAGAAATTGACACCTTTGGTGGAGTCACAATGCTCAGGCAGTACACATCCAGTGTAGTGGATGACTTGGGCAATGTAGGGCTGGAAGAATGAACTAGAAAACATAGGCACATTGATATTGAAATGCTCTACAGGGAGAAAATTCACATGTTGTTGACTCTTTACCATTAGGAACTGGGAATCACCCTTCTTTCACTTTTGTCTTTTTTTTTTTTTTTTTGAGACAGGGTCTTACATTATAGTTTAGGCTGGCTCTGAGCTCACTATGTAGCTCAGGCAAGTCTCAATCTCAGCAATCCTCCTGCCTCTGCCCCTGAGTGCTGGGATTTCAGGCGTGAGCCACCAAGCCCGGCATTGTGGTATGTGGTACTGATTGCTGGTGGGCATGAGTCATTACACCCAGTATTGTTGTATGTGGTTACCAGGGATTGAACCAGGCATCTTGTACTTGCTAGGCAGATGCTAGAACCACTGAGCTAAGTCTCCAGCCCAGTTCCTCTTATTTTTGACCACTGCTGGGCTGTTCCCTTCATAGATCACATGGAAGAATAGTGAACTCCAACTGGGTATTGCTGATGGGAATGAGGTACAGGAAGAGGGCAGTCTTGGTTTAGTTCAGATAAGATTCAGTTTACAGAAAAGTTGGAGATCAGTATATGAGGCCTGAGGACAAGACTTCCACTGAGCAGAGTCTCGCCTGCCTTCTGTCAAGGTGTCTGCTGCTCAAAAACAGAGGGAAATCAGAGCACACGCATCTGGTGACACTGGCAGTAATGCCAGCATGATGTTAGAGAAAATTTACAAAAACCGTGACCCACTGTGTTACTGACATGACTCTATTGTATATTTAGTTTCTCATTTCAAGTAATATATAAAAAATAATCAACTTTATATTTCCATCACCATCTTGTAAAAGTCTGTCTCATCTGATATTTTATATTCTAGCTTTTGATTCTTAGTTTGGTCAGTGACATGTACTGTGGTCTTGAGTTCTTTGTGGTCTTTTTGTTTTCTCTGTGCCTGAGAATTACCTGGTTTTCCTCTCCCAAACCCATTGCATTCTGAAAGGTTGTGACTGTCTTCATAATCCTTACCATAGGTGTGGGTTTTTGTTTAATCTCATTTTTCTGGGAAGCAAATGAATCTAACTCACTGCTGCTTGTGGCATGCCTAGTTTATAGCATAACACATCAGAAATCTGAGCTGAATAGATAAATTATCAAGTTAAATTCTAAAATGAAGGGGAAGTAGCATATAAAACATAAATCACTGAATCTAAATCACAGCTGAAAATTTGCTTACATGGTTTGTGGAAGTCTGATTCATGTTCAGAATATCTAAGACGTTTCATTTTTCCACACTAGAGAATAAGGTTTTGACTTGGTGGAAACCAAGAAGACAAGAGGAATTAAACTAAATTACAACTATGTAACTATGTATTTTATGTAAGTACATAAAATACAAAACAGGAAAATACTGTCTTAAAAATTAGAAATAGAGCTGGGTGTGATGGCTCACGCCTGTAATCCCAGCACTCAGGAGGCAGAGACAGGAGGACTGCTGAGTTTGAGGCTTGCCTGGGCTACATAGTGAGCTCAGGGCCAGCCTGAACTACAAAGAGAGACCCCGTCTCAAAAATTAGAAATATAAGCCGGGCGTGGTGGCTCACGCCTGTAATCCCTGCACTTGGGAGGCAGAGACAGGAGGATTGCTGAGTTCGAGGCTTGTCTGGGCTACATAGTGAGCTCAGAGCCAGCCCGAACTACAAAGTGAGACCCTGTCTCAAAAAAAAAAAATTAGAAAAAGAGACAGCTATTAATTTTTTGAAAAGAAATTGGAAAGTATGGAGAAAATTTTAATAATATGCCAACATGTGTGTGCCCATATCAAAATACATTAACAGCTACAGATTTACCCAGTTAAGTTGATTATAAATTTTGGAATTTCTTAACACACTCAGTATTACATCAAGATTAGAAGGGAAAAAATCAGAAGAAAATCTTCTAATGAGGATAAGGGTTATCCTTTATCCACGCCTTATTGAGGTTATTATTTAGTAGTTGATTAAGGAATTAAATAGAATCTGATTTATGGAGAAACTAAATCAAGGCTACTTAAGCCAAGATTAGGGACAAACTTCATAAAACCAACTTTTTATATTTTAAAATGAGCAAATACTTCAGTCTTGAGATTTTGAATAAAATACGTTTTTGTATTCATAACAATAGTCACTGAGTTCTGTTACAGAACATTTTATTATATTCTTTGGCTTTAAAATTAGTATTATAAGTAAAGAACTATGTGATGTGAAATAACACAGTTTCATGATGAAGTGGACCTATTTATGTATAAAATACTACAGGAATTATCATCCCATTTTTATCAGAGTTACAGAAAAGTGGAAAATCAATCTTCAAAAATTTTACAGCACAAATAACATTAAGGATCTCTATAAAAAAAACCCATGAAATTGTGTTGAATTGAACTCTAGTTTTCTGACTTCAAGTGACAATAATATCAATTGATAGGAAAATCACTTTCTCACTATCGGAATAACTTTACTCAATGAACTTAATTGCATGCACATATCTCACTGGGCTGTGTAAATACAAGTGAGATTTAAATGAGGCTTCTGAGAAAAGACCGCTGGATATACAAGGAAGTGAGTCAGCTCCAGTGTGTGACAGGAAACATTTATAGGAGAATTGTGCACTCAGAGGTTACTAAAATTAAATGCAGATTTTTTTTAAAAGATACTGGATTTTGAGTAAATGATTTCAGTTGCTTAATTGCTATGGCATCTTCAAGTATATACAAGAGAAACAAATCAACTTTTAATAATTATATGTTGTTGATTTTTTGAGACAGGGTCTCACTGTGTAGTTCGGGCTGGCCTTGAACTCTATTCAGCTGAGGCTGGCCTGGAACTTGCAGTGAACCTTCTGCCTCAGCCTCCTATGTGCTGGGATTACAGCATTGTGCCTCCATGCAAGGTTTAAATTTTACCATTTTTAATACAATAAACTTATCCCAGCACCCAGAAGCAGTCACTGCCAGTTATTGTATATTTTCTGTCTCCCTTAAAAAAGCCCTGATTTAGTCATGTTTACCATTTTGATATCTGATGTATTTTACTACGGATATTTTCTTCATTAATTCATTACAAGCATTTTCTATACAGTTGCTATAAAGATTATTCATAGCTGGGGCATATTCTACTCTGAATAATCTATAACTTCCCTAATTCTCTGTTTTGGGTTATTTTTAAGATGTTTCAGTATTTGCACATGTTAAAAAGGGATATTTTCATGCTTACCTCTTCATGTGCCCCAGCTTATTATTGCTCCTATCTGAAATCACTGTCTTAAGAGTTACGCATCAAGTGTAAGGGTTGTCTCAAGTAATTGTCCTTCCGCTAGAAGCTAGCTACCCACACCTGTCATAGCATATTTTTGGTTTGTTATTTAGTAGGAAGAAGAAGACAGTTATATTGTTTTGCATTAATTTTATTTTTACATGTTTAACAGTCATATACATAGAGATATACATATGTTTTAATGTCTTTTTGCCTTCATTCATAAGTTTCCATTTTAAATGCAAGGAAACTGTTGTTTTTTAGTAAATCTTTGTCTTCTTTGGACTGAATCAGAACATGACATTTAAAAAATATGAGTTCATACCCCTTGACCCTGATCAAATATGGATATAATTATCAAACACTAAAAGAAAGGCAAGCAGAAGGCCTGAGGGACCCTAGGAGTGAAATATGGCTGGATACTCTATGCCCAGAGCGAGAGTTTAGATGAGAGTCATTTCTCTGTCCTTGATGACGTGTACCCCTGTGTTCTCTGTGATCAGAAATGGGTTTAACTTCCTTGAGGCGCCACTCCAGAACAGGCCCCCAAATAGGAACAGCCTTCATCAGTAAATATTTACTGGACACTTCCTGTAGGCTAGGCCCCCTTTCTGGGCCTCCCCATGGGAGGTGGGAGCTGCATCATAGGTCTTCACACTTCAGTGGATCAGGGCTGACAATAAATGGTCCATCAGATGTGTTTACCAAGAGAAATAAAGGGGAGCAAGCCAGCTGCTGTGGAAAGGTGTAGTACAGGTTTGAGTAGAGAGGCCAGGAAAAGTGTCACGAGAGGGGCATAAGGTATAGTGAGAGCAAAGATTAGATGGAAGAAAAGGATCCAGGCTGGCACTTGGGGAAATACTGTCCAGTGGAGGGCGGTGAATGGAAATCATCAAGGAGATAACTTTGGGGGCTGGGACGAGAGTGTGAAGGCTATGGTGGCTCAGGAAACTGACTGGGTAAGTGGAGGAGGCATAGGCTGGGCTCAGTGATAAAATGGGGCTGGCACTTCCCTGACTGAAGACCGCGGCTGGGACTCTGAGTGAACAGATGCGTGATGGGAAGGCATCCTACAGTGATGATATCATCTAGTATTGACTGTGAACATGGTTGAAATCACTTTGGGAAAGGTTAGAGCAAGGAAGAGAAAATGGTGGTGGAACGGATGAAGGTGACAACTGAAGACAGGGAGAAAGTGGTGAGAGGCTGAGAAATAATCGATTGAGTCTGACTACCTTCTGAGGGAAGAAACAACAGAATATCCCTAATGAAATATAACATGCAAAAGTTTGAGAACTGCTGACAGAATGAATTTGAGGTTTTTAGCTGGAAAAACTCTTAAGAACAATGCTGTGGTTTAGTAAGATATGAACAGAACAGCAGCTATCTTGCAGGAAAGTTATTAGTTTGATCTGGGTTGAAACAAATCTGTGATGAGTATTTCACACTCAAACAGCAGCTTTTTTGTGTACCAGTTTGAAGTTCAGAAGAGAGGCCCACACTAAGATAAAAAATATGAAAGCTATCAATACCTATTAAGATTATGAGCTTGTGTGTTCTTACCAGGGCAAAGAGGACACCAAAGGGTAGAGGTCTGAGATGACTTGGATCAATCCTGAATAAAATTGTGAGGGCACGAAGAGCATTCATTAGAAGGGATTGATGTGCGCTGTGCAGGAAGCTTAAAAACTAAGATTATGGTGTTCTGTGTGCCAAGTAAAGAAATGGAAACATTCAATGTGGGCAAATAGTTCAGATTCTTCTGTGATCTAGTGAGTGGGGACAGATCTCTACTCATCTGAGGAGAAACACTGGTCACTGTGGGCTCAGCTTTAAAAGCAGCAGTGTGAATGACCCAGGTGGGTTGTGTGCAGGGTAAATAGGAAGAGAGGGGTTGAAAGCACTGAGCAAAGTTGGATCTTATTGGTAAGCTGTATATAGCCAGGTGCAAGTTCTAAAAAAGTTTAGAATGTTTTAAGAGGCTGTGGAGAGGTACATGATGACATAAGAAATCAAGAGGCTGGTGCTGATGGCTTATACCTATAATCCCAATACACAGAAGGCAGGAGGATTGCTGAGTTTGAGGCTTTCCTGGGCTACATAGTGAGCTCAGGGTCAGCCTGAACTATAAAGTGGGACCCTGTCTCAAAAAAAAAAAAATCAAGAGGAGAACTTGTTTTTGACTAGGTGAGGGATGGGGTCTCTGGTACACTGGAGTGATCTCCTTATAGAAGAGCAGGAGAGAGATGAGAGGAGCCCGGCTCTAAGGGAGCAGACAAGGGGAAGTGAAGGGGTAGATGGAGACTGGAGAGGGATGCTCACTTCTCCACCGTGCAGAGAACTAGCTGAGAGTGGGATCTGGATGTGTTGAGTGTCTTTTGATGTTGAGAGTGTGGATCTGGGGATTTTCAGGGAGTGACAAAGTGAGTTACAGTAGTTGACCAGGAAAATGACTTTTCCTTTAACTGATGTAGTTTCTTCTTTAAAAATCCATTTTACTAAAAACAATCCAAAGAATGTTTGCATTTTCAAATTGTAAATTAATTCCTAAGGGCCTTTGGACCATCCATGGAGTTCAATGTGGAGTTTAAGCTGTCAGCAGTTTCATTATCTCACCTGTTTGGCTTTAGTATACATTCTAGGCTTTTATTTAACTTCCCACACTACTGGAAGCAAGAGGTTTAACTTGTTAAATGGGATGCTCAGTGAAATTTCCAAGATTATCAACAACAGGTACAAGAGTAGGTGACTCATGTGGATGATGCAGAGTTAATAGTACAAAATTTTGTGACACCTGTTTTTTTTCAGTTATTATGCAGTTGATTGAACCCATGTAACTTTCCCTGCTTCTGCTGGTTTCCACTAATTTAGAAGTAAAGCATTCCTTTCAAAATAGACCTCAAGGTTGATTTTAGGAAGGGGAAGTCTGTTCTATTAATAGTTTTGTACAGCATTATGTGTTGTTTGGAATTCTCAAAGGGCTCTGGTGATACTGATCTGTGTGGAAGAATGGGAAACAAATATTAATAACAAACAGGAAATGCTGGTGCATAATTTAAACACTTAAAAGTCAACTTGCATCAGTAATGGATGAAAATATGGTAGCCTTTGAGTTCATATTGCTGTTTTGAAAGCATCCCATTTGGCTAGGGACGGTGGATCATATATTTCATAGGGGTCTTTGTATGGGCCACATTGTCAGCGTTAATTTTTCCATAATCTTTTACTTTAAAAATGTGGATCTAAGAGTTACCAAGTGATCTTTTCATGACATTTTGTATTAGTAAAACAATATATTATTATAATGTATTGTAAACAATACATTATTTATTCATGTTTTTCCCAAAACTACCTTCAATGTATCTATAGGAAGATACTAGTAATATTTTACAGAATTTAAATTGGGACAAAACTTGTCTTTTTCAATTTCTATTCCCTGAACAAAGACAATTTGAGTTTTTAGGAAATGAAACATTAAGGCAATGTGGGTGGTCCCGTCAGCCTTTGTGCGTCCCTCCCACCCGGATGAGCCACAGCTGAGTTGGAGGAGTTGAGAAGCTGAATTTTATTTTTATATTTCACAAAAATGAAATATTTTTCTAAGAAAGGGAAGCAGAAGTCTAGTGGATGAGTTTGGAAGTTCTTAGCACAGTTGTTTGAAAGATTGCAGTGTCTGCAAAATTAGAGAAAAACATTTGTTAAGTTGATTGACAGGAAGAATACAAGAAATGTGTGCAAACGTGCCTGCATATGCACGTACGTGTGCACACACACATAAACACACACTTTCACAAGTAGAATCATGGCATCTCATATCTCTATAGGGCTCACTATGGATGAGCTTTTGTTTTTAGTGATTGTATTTATTCATGCATTTAATCTTTAAGGAAACATTACAGTAAATTCTCTTTTTTCCACTTCATATAGGTTCTAAAACTGAGACAAAGGAGACAAGATTTCCTCCCACAGGTCTCCTCACTGTCAGGTAGCAGAGCTGACATTTCAACCTAGGCAGTTTGGCTCCTTTGGGCTTTTCTGTTAGATCCATATTCACTGGCCTTATTGAGGTGACATTTTGAATTTTTGTGCTTAGTTCTTTAGCACCAAAATTTCTTTCTGTTGATGAAATATTATTTTTCTTTTGAGACAGGGTTTCATTGTGTAGTCCAGGCTAGGCCTGAGTTCTGTGGCAATCTTTTTTTTTTTTTTGCTTTTTGGAGACAGGGTCTCGCTTTGTAGTTCAGGCTGGCCCTGAGCTCACTATGGTGCCCAGGCAAGCTGCTGCGAACTCAGCAATCCTCCTGTCTCTGCCTCCCGAGTGCTGGGATTACAGGCGTGAGCCACCACGCCCAGCATTATATGTGGTAAC
>PVIC010028109.1:0-7500 GCA_004025085.1 Thryonomys swinderianus
TTCTTTATACATTCTAGATAGTAGCCCTTTGTCTGACAAACAGCTAGTAACTATTTTTTTCTCATGCTGTTGGTTATCTTTTAGCAATGCCAGTGGTTTCTTTTGTTGTGTAAATCTACATTCAGTTTTTGAGAAATCTCCACACTGATTTCCATAGTGGCTGTATTGGTTTACATTCCCAGCAACAAGGTAGAAGGGCTCTTTTAAACTTCAGCCTTTCTAGTGTATTTTATTACTGTGATAATTATTGATACTGTCTGTTCATTCTGGAATAAGATGGAATCTGAGTCTTTATTTGAATTTCTGTAATGGTCAGTGATATTGAGCTGTTTTTCATGCATTTATTGACAATTTTTACCTTGTCTTCTGTGAACTGTCTATTCATTTATTTACTTTTTGATAAAATTTAAAATACTTTGAAATCAGCTTTTACCTTTACTTTAAAAAGTGAGGTAGTCAAATCAGATACTGTTTCAGAGGTTTTTATTTAAAAATTCTTATAGCTAATAAAATAAATTGGGAAAATTAAATGACTTGTGCAGGTAAAATAAATTTAAATGACAAGAAAAATCTTTGGATTCATTATTCCATTCAAGGCTTTTTGTTCTGTCTGTTACTATAGTAACCTCCACAGTTAATTTTAGGGAAAGAAGGAAAATTTCTGCACTGGAAACTTTATAATATATTCATCCACAGTCACTGCCTGGACAGTCTACTTTAAAAGTAGAATTATACATATGTTTTAAAGCAAGGGCATGAGGTCAAGGTTTATAGGACATGTCAATTTTTTCTACCTAAACAGAGGAAAAACCAAGTCCTGTGGGTACCAAAGAGCAAATCCTCAGCTATTTTATTGTAATATATGTACTTTCAAACATTATATAACCTTTGATTTTAGTTTACAATAACCTTCTGAAGCCAGTGTATTTAAAAAAATTCTTGTAGCTCTTTAAGGAAATTGAGATTTGTGTGCTAAAACTACAGTAGAGGGAGATTTCCTTTACCTATTGAAACTGATGTCACAGAAACAATAAGATTGTTGATGAGACAGTACCACCCGCCTGTACTGTAGTATACTCTGTACCTGTACTAAATTAACATGTAAATATCCGACAACAAGAAGTTAGACTTGTCTGTCTGAAAAGAATACATTTTATCCATGATCTCCTAAGTTTTAAGAATACTGAAAGAGATTGAGTCAAAATCCTTGTGCCACTACAGTCATGCTTTGTCTTAAAAACACATGAATAGTGAGTAAGCCACTGATAGTTTCAAAAATTCTGTCCATTACATATAAGGCATACAAAGGGCTACAGGTTTTCCCAGATAAGCTGTGCTCCTATATCAATTTTCAAAGTTATGTGTGTAGGTAATTAATAGGCATTTCTGTATGCATTAGATTCCTGGTCTCTGGTATTATGTGGGATATACAAAACCCTAGGAGAGAGGAGATAGGTAGTAAAAAAACAAAATCAAACAGAATATTGATTTAACAAGAGAAAAAAATATCTGAACCTTAAGATACAGATGGTAACTTCACATGTGTTCCTATAAACTTTACATTCTGTGTGATTAATTGATTTGACAAGTTGTATGGTATATTTAGACCTAAAGAAAGCATAATATGTGCTCCACTGTATTTGATGTTTGCTAGCAATAGAATACTGAACTCCATAAAGAACATTACACTATGAAATACTGTCCAGATCTTCACAAGAAAGTGTGAAGCAAAGAATAGGAATTTAGGCTAGGCATTATAACTTGTGTACAGATAAGTAATCTCTTCTTTCCTTCTTTCCTTCCTTCCTTCCTTGCTTTCTTCCTTCCTTCCTTTCTTTCTTTCTTTCTTTCTTTCTTTCTTTCTTTCTTTCTTTCTTTCTTTCTTTCTTTCTTTCTTTCTTTCTTTCTTTCTTTCTTTCTTTTTCTTTCTCTTTCTTTCTTTCTTTCTTTCTTTCTTTCTTTCTTTCTTTCTTTCTGTCTGTCTTTCTTTCTTTTCTCTTTCTTTTGATCTTTCTTTCTCTCTGTTTGTTTGTTTCTCTCTTTCTTTCCTTTTTTTCATTGTACTTAATCTATAGGTAAGCCTAATTTACAGAAAGAATGAAAGGGGCATGTATACATGTATGTATGATTTAAAACAATGATCACTATTGTCTTCAGTGTCTAAGCATTAAACTCTGTATTGCTACATGGGTTATTTCATTTGATTATCATTAACTCTAAAATGTTTATTTTTATGTACACATTGCCAAAGTGTATAACTTGGTCTGTGGATGAATTGTAGCAAAGATAGAATAGGATACCAATTTTGTCTGATCAAAGATGAACCCTTTTCCATACCTTGGCTGATACCCAACAGCCCTCATTATTACATACATGGCTGTTGCTGTGGGGTTTTCACTGCCTATTCTAAACCATGAAGGGGAGAAATGTACTACTTTAAGAGTAGATAATTGGTTCTGAAGAGTAAGGGGTTAAGGGAATAGTAATCCATTTGTAGTTGGTTACATTTTTAGAACTCTTGCTTTATACAGCCCCAAAGTACTGGGAGAATTCCAATATAACCCTCATAGATTGCTCTGTAGAAATGAATTATAAAGAAATTTTATGACTCTGTCCAGAAATTGGTATTAATTAACCTGTTCCAGGGTATGGAATAGTTGATGACTATACTTGAAACCTGAAAACATTTTCTGTACTGTGTTATCTACAAAATACAAAATCTTTAAAACTTAAGTAAGATTCTCATTAGATTTAATGAGACTAATTTTTTTAAATTATCATTAATTTAATACTGAAAATGTACTATTTTATAGTAAGTTATGATATATGAAATTTCATGCAGTCACACTAGTCACTGTAATGTATATCATTTATAAGAAACTTTGCAATATTTTCCTTCACAAGATCAAAATTTTAATTTGATAAAATAGTCCCAAGGGATCCTTTGAAGACACTGCGCCTGTGTGCTGTGTAGACTGAGGGTTGCTTTTTACTGCAGTTCCCTCAATGGTCTTATAAATCCTTCACTTCAAATTGATTAATACTCAACATTGTGATGCTGTTTTGTCTGAATGTGATTCAAGTCTTATATAGGTTCATAAATGAGTATAAAATGACTTTTTAGTTGGATGATCCATTGTCCAAACTCTACAAAAAAGACTTAGTTAGTATTGGAATGAAAGTATCAGTGTCCTTAATTGATATTTTGGTGTGGAATCTTACAGCAAAGCACTTTCATTTAATACAACCACAGGACTGTATGTGCTCTTTTATATCACTCACTTAGCATGGTGATTATTCTGGTATCTCAACAGATGTTATACTCAATTGTGACAACTTCAAATATTTTGCTTTCTCTATCTTTTGAAAAATCTGAAATTGGATGCAGAACCTGAACTTTATTTGATCCACAGATTTGGCTCATGCCTTGAGTACATTCTTATCATAGTGGGAACTGCTATAGCAAAATCACTATAGATTAGAAGCCTTATATAGCAGAAATTTATTTCTCTGAGTTCCAGAGGCTGGCAAACTGGAGATTAAGATACTGGTAGATCTGGTGTCTGATAAGGGTTCTGATTCTAGTTTGCAGTTGGCTGTCTTCATATTGTGCCCTGAGGTGATTGAAGAGAAACACAGAGAGGGCAAAAGAGAAGGCTCTTGTGACTTTTTCTAGATCACTTCTTCCATTCTGAAGAGCTTTACTTTCCTGTCCCTATTACTAGCCAGACGCTTCTCTAATGTCATCACTTTAGGACTGAGGATTTCAGCATGTAAGTTTGGGGAGGAACACAAATGTTCAGTCCATAGCAACATTCTTGCCCCACCTCTCTAGTCTTCTCTGCTCACTTTCTGATTCTTCCACTCGGTGTTTGTGAACTCTGAAGCTACAATGATATCTTTCTTCACGTGGCACAGTCTTTGTTCACTAGGCTGATGTTTTCCCAAAGCTTAGGCCCTGACCACTTCTCTTTGGAAGTCTTCCTTATCTTCCTCAAGGAACAAGAATGTCCACTTCTGCGTGTTGCCCGTTTTCCCATGACCACCATCATAGCACCCTTTGGACTAAAAGAACTGTTATAGTCTCTGATTCTGTAGCTCAATTTGGGATTTTTATGGGAATCCTCTTCGAAGGAGGATTTGTGTCATTTTAATATTGTTGCCTCACCTAAAGCACAATGTAATTACTCAGCAAATATTTGTAAAAAATGTCTGACACTGCTACAGAGTATCACAGAAGAAGCAATCAAAGTAGAGGAAATGGCATTGATTTCTGGTGTGGCCTTGTTTAAAAACTCCATAGCTTTAGAGGCTTAAATAAAAGAAATATATTTTCTTTCAGGTATGAAGGCCTGTTACCTGGTTTGACATTTTGTTTTTAGTGGCTATACTGAGACTAGAAGCATTTATTTCGATAGAATATGCATGTTATCTCTACAATGATTTCTAAGTTTGAAGTAGTAACTGAAAACTACTAGCCAGTTTGCTTAAGAGATTTGAAAGAGAACTTCTTCCACAAATATTCGACTTTTCTGTGTTAAAATAATAGAATTAGTCTTCCTTGCCTTTGCCCTCTCTATTCAGATCTCAATGGTTTCCGTAGCATGAGGGAGTTTGCAGTTCACCAGAAAAAATAAGCAGAGATGAGTTCTGCCGGAGCTGACTCATATTCCGGAGGTTGTGGTTGACTGTAGAACTTCTTAATGCCTCTAATTCTCAAAGTTTTTAATTATCTCAAGATAGGAATACCTATTTTTAGGAAGCATAATTTGTCAATTTTTTTTCTTTTCTTGTAGAGAGTCTTCCAAATATGACATTAAACCATCATACTCGGCACCAGACTGTAATTGCTCCTACTCATGTCTCCCCTCCTCCCCTTCCCTCCCCTCCTCCCCCTCCCTCCTCTCCCCTTCCCTCTTCTTCCCTTCCTTCCTTTTCCCTTCTCTTTCTTTCCCCACCCTTCATTTGTTCTTGTCTTCTTTTCTCCTGTATGCCACTTTCTTTTTTACATAGAAGCATGGAACTAAGTTATTCATTTTTCCCCCATCCTAAAAACAATTTCTCAAAATAAAGCAAGATAACACATCACGTAAGCTACCTCAAATGCGAGTACTTACAAATCTTTATTCTTTGATATGACCTCAGTGACTGCTCCCTCTAGCAACTCAGGTGTTGAAATCTTGACCCCTAAACTGATGGGGTTAGAAGATGGGCCTTTTGTGGAGTGATGAGTTCATGAAGGTCATTCTCTCATGAATGATATCTCTGAGTTTTAAAGACAGTCCTATGGGAGTTGACCCTTCCATTAGTGAGAAGCTGTGGTTGAGAAGAGGGGCCTCGACAGTAACAAAATAAGCTAGCTCCTTGATCTCAAACTCCCTGTCCTCAAGAACTGTGAGGAATAACTTTCTATTCTATATAAAATATGTTTTATACACCATGAACAGTTTAAAGACCCTTGATTTGTTTGTTTTCTGTGATGAGATTTCTTTCCTCAATATTGTAATAACTTCATTTACATTTAGATTTACCCCACCTCGTCAGGATATACTGATCATGCATATTTTTGTATATGAGGAAAGTGGGAAGCAGAGAGTTGGGACTGCCTGTCCACATTAGCTAGTCAGTAATCACATAGCTAGCAGGAGGCAGTACTAGATTTCCAGCCAAGATCCTTAAACTCCTAGTCCCAAGCTCTCTCCTAGTACGCTGTATCTGTATTAAGCACATTGCCTTTTGAGGTTCCATTTAGAAGTCTTTATCCTTGGAAATGTTTATATTATTATTGAGCTAAGAGCAGAAGTTACAGAGGAAGCTAAAAGCAGAAGTTCCAGAGGAGTTGTTCTTGGGACATCACAAATATCTCTCTGATGCTTCATCCACATTACTTCAACTAGATGTAAGGATTGTTGGTTACAGCAATTAAATGACCACCTGCTACAAGCAGTCCCTGCACAGCAACAACACTGAAGAGATTGTTTGTTCTCAATTGAAAGCCTGGGGAAGATTCCATGGTTACTTGCTGATGCAAGTAAGTAAGTAGTTAAGGAAAAGTGTTTGATGTCACTTACTTCTAGCTGATTATACATTAAAATAAGTCTCTTCCATTTTGGTGGAGATTTTATTTTGCAAAGGATTCCTTTCATGGCTCAATGATTCCAAGGCTATGAATATTTTCATGTGAAACTGCCTTCCTAATGTTCAGATGATTGACTCTGTCTTCTTACGAATACCATTCACTAGTAACCACCTATAGGAAGGACTAGGGTAGGTAGAGAAGCACTTGAAATCCCCTCCCCATAGGGGCGGGGGTTAGCTCAAGTGGTACCATGCTAATTTTGGATGCACAAGGGGCCGAGTTCAATCCTGGCTACTGAAAAAAAAAATCTCCTCCCCACAAACATGGCTCCTATAAGCCTCTCTGTCATGGTAGCTTCTGAATACATTAACACAATGTGAGAGAGAGAGAGAGAGAGAGAGAGAGAGAGAGAGAGAGAGAGAGAGAGAGAGAGAGGGAGAGAGAGAGAGAGAGAGAGAGAGAGAGGAAGGAGGTAGAGGAGGAAAGGAAGAAGGAAGAAATAGGAGAGAGCAGGAGAGACAGAGGATTGATTCAATAAGATTGAAAACATGGATTGATAAACAAAATAAACCATTCATTTAACAAATGTTCATTGTTTGGCTACTATTTGTGAAATACTAACTTCAGAATTTGTGGTGCAAAGATTAATAAGAATATTTGTATTTAATTGACATGATCTAGAGAGAAATATAATTAATTATAATAACATGCTATGAATGACAAAGAGTTGGTATCCTTAGTTGAGTATTCAGTCCAGTTAAGGATCAAATTTTAGCCCTAGGTACGAAACCTACCTTGGAAGAACAAGGGCCAGCATTCAATACCCGGTACCAGCAAAAAACCAAAACCAAAACCAAACCAAAACAAAACTAAACCTTAGCCTTCATTTTACAGAGGAAGAAACTGAATTTGAGGGAAGGGCACCAACCTTTAGTGATTTCACCCATCATCACATGTTTAATGTTTATATTACAAGATCATAAATGGAATAGGTGCTAAACTTGGAACTGGACTTTTTATTTCTTTTATGCTATGTTTACTATAATGCATGCAAATCTAAATCTTGCTTTATGGCTATAGTGTTACATGCAAAATCTCTAAATCTTAGAATGGGCCCATTGTATAGACTTTCTTTTTTACATTTTTATCTCCAGCTGAATAAATTCAGAAAAAATAGGCAAACCCCTTTAACTCTATTATTTAATCTAACTTGGTCATACTCAGCAGGGGCTAATTATGCCATCTTGACAAGATCTGATGATATCCTCTCCCCATCTAAAGCCAAGGTAAGGCAGGATGCCACCTGTACTAAAGGATTTTATTAAAAAAGACAGAAGCTAAGGAAATTATGAAGTCCTATAATGACCAGGAGTCTGTGAAAATTACCAGATTAGAATGTATCATAATTGAAAGTAATTTCT
>PVIC010028109.1:10000-23673 GCA_004025085.1 Thryonomys swinderianus
AAATACAAAATAAGTGCAGTTTTTTGACCTGTTAAATACCAGACTTATACAAAGACTTACAAACTAATGGAATTATATACCTATTTTTATTGTTTTAAAAAGGATATGTGGAAGATTTCATTGTTTAAGTGTTGAAGATGAAGTGAAGAAACATTGGTAGACAATAAGCTAATAAAATATGTTCAAATTTATTAGAATTAATAATGACCTAGAAATTTTACAAGATGTTATCCACCAGATTTGGAAAAATTAGTATATCTAATCATTGTCTAGAATGGAAGTACAAAGAACTACCAATAAAAATGTAAATTGTTATTGCCCTGGTATAAAACAATTTTTTTTTTGAGACAGGGTCTTGCTTTGTAATGCAGGCTGGCCCTGAGCTCACTATGTAGCCCAGGCAAGCCTCGAACTCAGCTATTCTCCTGTCTCTGCCTCCCGAGTGCTGGGATTACAGGCGTGATCCCCCATGCCAGGCACTGTGTTATGTGGTATTGATGGCTGGTGGGCGTGAGTCACCATGCCCAGCATTGTTGTATGTGATTGGTGGGATCAAACTCAGGACCTTGCACTTGTGAGGCAGGCACTGGAACCACTGAGCCAAATCTTCGGCCCTATAAAACAATTTTGCATTATCTAGGAAAGGGGAATTGTAAATTTGTACTTAGAGTACATGTTTGCATGCTTCCTTACTGAAGAATGCTGATTAATCCAACATGAGTACCTATCTCCATGCCAGATGGGGAGTTGTGGGATCTATACATACATACTTTTAACTCACCCGTACCCATAAGAATTTGCCCCACTGATACACATGTGCATGAGGAGACATAGAAGAGACTGTTTGTAGAAGTATTGCTCATAGTAGTAAAACAAAACAAACCGGACAATAATATTACATCATTATAGCAGTCAAATGGTAAGGCAGATGGTCTTATCATAGTTATATTACAAAATTATGTGCAGTAATAAAGATCACTGAATTACAGTTAAATTTATCTACAGGGATGAATTACATACATAAAATTTGGTGTAAATATAAATCTCAGAAAAATGTTTTTTGAGTGATTACATGTATGTGGATTTCATGTTTCAAAAACACATTAAACAATATCTCACTAAGAAATATATAGATGTAAGAGAAAACTTGAAAGTATAATAAAAGAATGGCTATTCCAAAAGTTCAGTAGCTTTGGTTGTTTCACAGAGTGAGACAGATGAAATGACTGGGGCCTACGAGAGAAATCCCGGATCTCCAACTGTATATTTGTCTTTCCATCACTGTGACAAAACACCTGAGTGTAAAGGAAGAAAGATTTGTAGGGTTTCATAGTTGCAGAGATTTCTAGCTATGCTGGGCTAGTTCCCTTGCTTTTCAGTCTCTGGCCGAATCACTACAGTGAAAAGTCCTGGTTGAATAAAGCTTCTATTTTTAAAATTTGAATTTATTGGTACATTATATATACACATCACAATTACATTCTACATTGAGAATTTTTACCAGTATATAACTTAATTCTCATTTTTCACCTTCCCCTACCCACCCTAAAACCCCCTACCCCTATATATATACAAGCTTTATTTTCTTTATTTACCATCAGTTTTTTCTTTCCCCTCCTTACTTACCCCTAAACCCCATTTCTTTTTGAATATTTAGTATTTCACAATATCAACCATGCATTCTAGAACACATTTACAACTTCAGTTTCTAATACCAAAGAGAAGATACGGTATTTACTCAGCTGTGACTTATTTCACTTATGAGTATGTCCTTAAGGTATGTCCATTTGAGTATAAATGACTCAACCTCATCATTCTTAATGGCAGAGCAGTACTCCATTTTATTTTATTTTTTTAATCTTTTTTATCCAGTCTAGAGTTGATGGATATTTAGGTTGTTTCCAAGGTTTAGCTATCACGAACTGAGCTGCTATAAACATGAGTGCACATATTTGGAGTGAGTTGAAATCTCAGTGTTGTTTTCATCTGCGTCTCTCAGATGGCCAGTGGTGTTGAGCTGCAAAACGTCCTCAGTGGAGGAAAGGTAGCCTCTTTAACAAATGGTACTAGAAAAACTGGGCTTCAACCTGCCAAAGACTAAAGCTAGATCCATCTCTTTCACCGTGTACTAAAGTAAAATAAAAGTGGATTAGAGACCTAAATATTAAAACAGAAACTAAACCTGTTGCAAAACAGGTTAGATAGTACTCTTGGAGACATAGGCTTAGGGAAAGACTTTATGAACGAAGCCTCTATAGCACAAGAACTAGCAGAAGAAACTAACAAATGGGATTTCATCATATTAAAAAGCTTCTGCACAGACAGGCGTGGTGGCTCACGCCTGTAATCCCAGCACTCCGGAGGCAGAGACAGGAGAATTGCTGAGTTCGAGGCTTGCCTGGGCTACATAGTGAGCTCAGGGCCAGCCTGAACTACAAAGTGAGACCCTGTCTCAAAAAAAAAAAAAATTCAGCAGAGCAAAAAGGCAACCAACAGTGGGGGAGAAAATCTTTACCAGTCGTTCCTCAGACAAAGGGCTACTATGTAGAATAGATAAAGAGCTTAAAAAAATCAGCCCCCCTCCCAATTTTAAGACCCAATTCAAAAATGGGCATTTAAATGAACAGATACTTTTCAGAGGAAGATGTAAAAGCAGCTAAGAAGTATAAGAAGAAATGCTCAACATCACTGGCCATTTGAGAGATGCATATGAAAAAACACTGAAATTTCATCACTCCACAAAGAATGGCTGCTGTTTCAAAATTAGCCAGCAACTAATGCTGGTGAGGTTGTAGAGAAAAAGGAACCCTTTTTCCACTCTTGGTGGGAATGTACACTGGTACAACCATTATGGAGATCAGTAAAGAGATTCCTCAAAAAACTAGGATCAGAGGTCCCATTTGACCCTGCTATTCCCCTGCTGAGGATATACACAAAAGAAGATTCATAAAGCTGCTCATCTTTTGCAGCCAGAAAGCCACAAAAGAATGAATCACAGAAGAGGGGCCCATGACCAGTCACAGTACTCCAGCAAAATCAGTTGGACTGCTGACTTTCTCCATAGTAAAATACTCTTAGTGCAGGCCACAAGGAGAAACTATCTCTCCTGATGATCACTCTATCACTGGACCCTAGAACAAAATGTCTTCCTTCTTCAAGTAGGCTGCCAGAAAATTTGTTGTGATGTAAATGTTCAGGTCCAGTAATTAACATCACAAATTTCGAGTCTGTGTGTTTTCCTTCTGATAACACTTTTTGTTTTCTTACCTTTAGACATTGTACATCATAAGTACACTACTTCTTATAGAGTCTTAAGTGATCTAAAACTTTTCCTTATGAGTAGTGAATGATACATTTCATATTAGAAAATGAATATTTTATGACAACTACATTTTCTTAAAAGTTCTATATTATTACCTTTAAAGTTGAATTCTTTCATAATTTTGTTCTCATTCTCAATGTCCCAAACTTTGAGTTTAGCGTGGATCTAAAACCAGTATGTTTTCAATTTCATATACACCAGGTATACAGAGCTTGTCCTGGAAAAATGTATAAATACAGCCGCAGTTTCAACTTTGTAGATAGTGCCAAGTTGGTAATCACAAGCAAATCTCTCCAAAGGGAATAACGTTTTGAAAAATGTGTTGAGCTATAAAAGGTACTACATAAATACACAATTATCTTCCTATGTATGGAAAAGGAGGTAGGAGGTAAGGAGCAGATTAGAGATTGTGCTGAGTTATTTAGGGGAAGCACTTAGCTCTGTTTCATCAGTGTCTCAGAAAGCTACTGAGACCAATTTAAGGCAGAAAATTATATGCAACTGTGGATTCCGCCTTTCTCATAGTTTTAAATATATTTCTCAAGGTAAGGACTGGTATTTCAAAGAATAAACCTGACCAGTAAATTTCAGTGTCATCAGGGACATAGATATTATCGGTTTAAACATTGCAAACCAAATTCACATACCTCTTGCAGGCATTCTACCACTCACATTACCAAGAAAATAGCTGACAGTGAAGAATCAGAATGTCTGCCTAGTGTTCCCTTCATAGGCCTCTCTTAACCATCAATCCATCCTACAGTTACTCTTTAAAAACTAAGATTCTAGGTATTAAAATACAGTGATAGGTTTATCTCCTCAATGACCTCACTACCCAGATGCAGAAAAACCATGATAATTTTAGAATATTGGGTTAGCTTACTCTATGGATATTCTTCATAGTTTGGTGGCTATGAACCAGAGTTTGCAATCATAGATCCTAAGATTTGAATCAAAGTTTTTTGCAGATTAAAAAACTCAACAAGTTAATTAAAATTTTTAAAATTAATTTTGTTGATATAAGTATACCTTATGATCACATTCATCATTGAGAATTTGTACCTGTACATGGTATATCTTGATTCTCATTCCTTGTCATTCCCCAGCTTTCCCTTTAGCCCTTCCACCTCCCGATAAACACAAGCTTTGGTAAGCCATTATCTCTGTAGCTATAAACTAGGTATTATTATAATTAAGTACTTTCCTAGAATTGTTGTGTAGATTTTATATGTATATGTCATAAGCTTGATCCAGTACATAAAATGTCATCCTAATGTGGATGCCAAGTTCTAAGAAAGAAGTAACTTGACCTTGACCTTGATATAGACATGTTGACTATTCAAAGGGGACCTTTAAAAGTTTGTCTTAGGAATGAGTAGAACTTTTCAGGAAATAAATACAATGTATGAGGAGGAAGTTCACAGAAAATGCAAGAATATTTGGAAAAGAATTTAAAGGCTTAGATCTAAAATTATGTTGCTAGTTTACCCTTTATATTGGAAAATATGTATAAAACAAAGGAAGATATAAAGCAGTTATCGAAAACAAAAATGCAGAGGAAGGTAAAAAGGCAGGAGAGCTCTTCTGGATGACTCTAGACAGTCTCAAAGAAGGTATCATGTAAAAGGGTAAGCATTAAATACCAAATTACCTTTAGTTTCTTGTTTGCCCCAATGAATTCACTCTCCTGATACCAATAAAGAATTCAATATAAAAATACCAAATTACCTAAATCAATGACCATTATTGTTTAAAGGAAAATAAACTTCTATTTCTAACACTAAATAGTGTGATTTCTTAAATCCTTTAAAAATATTAAATCTAATTAGAAGTTTTAAAAGGTTTATATGGTTTCAATTTTATAAACGACACCGCATGTTTTTCAAATGTTTGATTAAACACTGTAATGTTTCTGATATTTAGGAAATGCCAAAAAGGAACAATTTTTAAAAGGAAGATTTTCTCTGTGGGATATTGCACAAAATATAGTGTATACAGGCAAGCAGAATACATCATTTATATTAGAACAGGGCTCTTTTGATGGATCATAAAAATATATTTAAAGTGCGGTTAAGAAAGAAGAATTACATTAAACACTTGTAAGTTACTTGAGAGCAAATGTCGATTCCTGAATATTTACCATGAAATCTCTACCATTAGGCAATGATGTCTATAAATACTCATTGAATTCTTAACTGCTCTGTTAAATTAAGATTCTAGAGGGTGGGAATATATTTTGATTTTTATAGTATCTGGAATCGTAATAGAATTTTATGAAGTTATACTTCACAATTTCAAGGTTTCTTACTAAGAGAATGTTGAGCACTTCAGGGTCACAGCAGCTAATTTATAGAACAACTCAAGCTAACCCTTGCACAGTCCCAGACTCACTTCTTTTGATTCTTTGTGACTTGTGGATTTTCATTTAAAAAATTTTTGTTTCTACTATGCACAAAACATCATATCAGGCAGTAAGAAGGGAGTGATCCATACCAACATAAAGGCTCAAATTATGGAAGAGAAAGGACAAGAATACTGTAGCCCCATCTCCCAGGAAGAAGGGGTGAGTACCCGGATATTGTAGCAAAGCAGCGTGCAGACCGTCTACTCCTAATGGAAGTGTTCTTCTCTCTTGTAATAAGTAGATCTCAAATATTTTCAGTACTGAAGTTTGAACCCACGTCTTGATACTTTTAAATTTTATTCATGTACCCTTGTTTTGAGATGGGATCTTGCTGTGTCACCTAAGCTGAGGTTAGACTTGTGTTGTCCTATCCTCAGCGTCTCAGGTGGCACGCCTGAGTAAGGCCACAGTGTTTGCTCTCAGGGGAGAAGATGAGCTCGCTGTAAAGGAACGGGAAGTCAAATAAGTGATGTCAGCTACTACTGGCCTGTGTGTCAAGTGTGTCTCTAACTTTTTCACCTAAATTAAAACAACCAATCAGTATTCATACAGATGACAAATAGATGCCTTGATTGTTATGTTTCCGATGAAAACACTGAAGGACAGGAAGTTGGATGTGCACAAGTCTCTTAGAAAAAAAATAGATTGGGTCCTGATGTCTATCTAGCTGGATTTGTGCCAGAGTGAACATGCCTATCGTATTGGGATCCCACTGAAAAAGATTTCTCACACTGGAAGACAGACAATTTATGCTCACTGTGAAAATGTCATCATACATGACAGTAGCAGGTGCCACTGAGGCTCAGAGAAGGAAAATTTAATGTAGGGTACTTAGAGAGAGAGAGAGAGAGAGAGAGAGAGAGAGAGAGAGAGAGAGAGAGAGAGAGAGAGAGAGAGAGAGATTTTATTTGGTTACTTTCAAGGACAACTGGAAGTTAGAAGAAAATAAGGATAAGAAGTCTATGTTCAATGTGAAGCAGTGACATTACAAAGCCACCAGTTTGAAAACATCACATCTTTAGGAAACAACAGATACAGCAGACCTGGATGCCCCCACCAGATATTAATAGTTACCCTCCTAAGACCTTCACAGTTGGAGGATTTGCCAAGGGACAAAACTAGGATGATGGAAGATTACTGTGATTTGTGAGTATATCAGAGTCCTTATGAACAAGTTTTGCTGGCAAACTGTGTGAATAAAAAAGTCACACAAAATGAAGACTACAGCGAAAGCATTTTTAAGTATTTTAAGTAAAATAATAATTGAGTGATTGGGTTTTTGTTTGTTTGTCTTTCTTCTTTTGGCTGTATTGGGGATAGAAATTAGGCCCTTATGCTTGCAAGGTAGGTGCAGTGCCACTGAGCTAAATCCTTAGGTCTGAATCATTGAAACTTATTATCATATTTACTTGTGATTTCTCAGAAAAAACAACATGCCTCCCCCCACAGTTCTTCTCAATTCACTCCACTAGAATGCAGGAGGGTGGTTTAAGGATCTATGTTTAATTTTCTAAAGCTTTTAAAAAATCTTTCTTAAGACTCTGCAAAGTTCTGCTCTCTGTCATAACTGTATTTCATACCCCTTTTTGAAATTATCTTCTATCTTCAACAACATTTCTTCAGAAACAGAAGTGGATTAGCTGTTACCCCCTTCTAACCACCCATCAAACCACCAAGTTACATAAGCTCTCTTTTGAAAGCATTGTATTGTGCTTCCAGTACAAAGTTCAAAATAGAAAAAAAATTCAAAATATTTAAAAAACAATATTATTGGATGCAGTTGCAATACTGTTTTAAGGGAGGTGGGGGTAATTTGTAGAATAAATGACTATGAATATAAGGAGAAAGCTGTAGAACTTGAATACCTACCATTACCATTTAACAGTACATCACCTTTCATAAAACGACACTTCCTGAGCCTCATTTTTCTCATCTGTAGAATGTAGACAGCAACCATACCTCCCACCTAAATTTGTTCTAAATATTAGAGGTATATTCTTCATAAGCAGTTCAGCTAAATACTTGGCAAGTTACACATGATTATTTAAAAATGTTGATCTCCATAAGGAAATAAGAGCAAGGTTTGGTATTTATACTGTCTAAGAATTTTAAATATATTTATGTACTGTGTAGCACCAACTAAAGACAGAGTTAAGGAGAGAGAAGTTTAGGTATTTGATTAAGATAGACTTCCCCAGTGAAACCAAAGATAAAGTGTGGAAACGTGAAGCAGAAATGGATAGGAAAGTATAATCCCATCAGTGCATTTAATGCATTTACTCAGGTTGTATTTACTCTTGACTTCCAACTAAAGATGCCAATTTATTATGCTCATGTTGAGGATTTTAGTATGACCGGTGCTTTACTTGACTCAACTCTCTTTTAGCAGATTCTCTGAGGGGAGAAAAAGTTCCAGTAATTCTTTGGTTTCCCTTAGGACCATTAATGTGAAGTCTTTTATCTATAAATGTACAAGTGGTCATTTTTTAACTGAAGTGATGATAAAACTCCGCATGTCACTGAGGTCAAGCTATTATTCTCTTAAGTCACAAAGATCCTGTCAGGAATTGATCTCCATTTCCTATCTCTGCAGGGTCACAGTGCCAGTACTTTAATGTTAGGACATGCATCTAAAAGTGTTATATATTGATGTGATTTTCTACCCATTAACCTGTGTGCTTAGGGCATAGCCTTCATCACAAGTTCTTTTGGAAAATATTCTATGAGATGTATGTGTCGTGCTCTTCAGAGCAGCTGAAAGTACCATAGGTCACAGTCACCCTAGGTAGCTAGGATAAGATAATATACTATCCTTTCATTTTAGTGCCTTTAAGGTCAATAGACAGATGCCCTTCAGTTTGGGCTATCACTATAAGTGTGACATTTTGCTTTTTTTTTTTTTTTTGTATCTTCATGGTAAGTGTATTCGGAAGGCCATTATTAAATCTCACATGCATTATAATGCCAACAAATGTCACCCATACCTTTTCTCTAAATGCTTACAGACAAATTCTATGTGATTGGGAAAGTAATAAATGTGTTACTTATTATTCAAATGAAGTAAATAGTCAAGGTTATGTAATTTTGTGAACAAAAGTTTTAGTGAGGTTAAGCAATGCTTCAGAAAGCATCCTGGTAAGAACTGGAGGAATCAAAGACAAACATGCCAAGGGCTCCTTCTACTGTACTGTGATTTTATACCTATTTTAAACACATACATTTAAATTTTAAATTATTGAAAAAGTGTTTCCTGTTCAGTCTTGTTGCCCAGAAGGAGCCACTTTAAATCCATTAATAATTTTTCTTGTTACTTCCTGTAGCCAGAATTCAACATCATGTCACAAAATTAATCTACTGTTAATTATTGAACCATAACCTTCAGATATTACTTATTGTCTTGTTATATGAAAGATGACTTATTGTACTTACAGTACCCTGCCTCCCAAGATGAAGTAGGTTCTCTTGTGATACAGCTCCTCTGGTTCATTCTCTTCTCCCTGATCTTTCACTTTCCTGTTTATTTATTTTTGAGTTTTCATATATATGATTTTTAAAATTTTTTTATTGCTACAATAGAAATATACATAGTGATCACATCATCATCAGGAATTTGTACCTGTACATGATATATCTTGATCCTTCTGTTTCCTCATCTCCCTCTCCCCTCTTCATCCTATTTTCCCCTCCTTATTTACCAAAGCTTTTATTTCCTTTTTTTCTCTTCACTTACACCCGTACTCTTCCTGCCTTCCTTCTACCCTCTCCTTTTAAACAATGTCTTCCTATTTCACAAGTTTATCAACATTTAGTTCCTTATTTACACTTTTAATTTCTCCTACCAGCAGACAGTGAAATATTTACACGTGTCTAATTTATTTCACTCAAGCGTACAGTTTCAAGGTGGATCCATTTAGGTATAAATGTCTCCAGGAGATATTGGGTTATTTAGAATTTAATATCTTCCTGATTCAGCTTTTATAATTCATATTTTTCTAAAAGTCTGTCCATTTCTTCTGTTTTCCATCTTATTAGAGTACAGGTTCCCAAAATAGGTGTTGTTAATCTTCTAGATTTCTATAGGATCTGTTGTAATTTTACCCTTTCAATTCCCAATTGCATGAATTTGAGTCTTTCCCTTTTTTGGATAAGATTGGTTAAGGTTTTATTGATTATATTTAATCTTTCAAAGAACTCTTCAATTGATTGTTCTTTGTATTATTTTCTAAGTCTCAATTGCACTAATTTCTGCTTTGATTTATATAATTTCCTCCTTTGTATTAGGTTTGGACTTGATTTCTTCTTTCTTCTAGAAGCTAGAGCTTCAACATTAGATTGTTTATTTTAGCTTATTCTGTTTTCTTGTATGTGAATTCACTGATAAATATTTCCCTCTTAGGACTGCTTTCATTATGTTTCATAAGTTCTGGAATGTCGTATTGGCATTATCATTTAATTGTAAATACTGTTTAATTTTTCTTTAATTTCATCTGTGACCCATTGGTCATTGAGGAGGGTATTATTTAATTTCTATGTATTTATGGGGGTTTTGTAGTTTCTTTTGGTAATGATTTCCAACTTCATTGCACTGTGCTTCAGATAATGTGTATGGGATAGCTTCAGGTTTTTGACATGTTCCCAAATGTGTTCTGTAGGCTAGTATTGGTCTGTTTTTTAGAATGTCCCATGTGTGGCTGAGAAAAACATGTATTCTGATGTTTTGGGTAGGAATACCCTGTAGATATCTGTGAAGTCTATTTGTTCACGACTTTGATTTAGGTCTGATACTTCTTAGACTTTTTTGTCTTTTTGATCTGCCTATTTGTGACAGTCAGGTACTCATCTTCAATATTACAGCTGCGTTAGTGCTTACTAGATTTTTCATGTCCATTAAAATATATTTTATGTAGCTGGGTGCCCTGATATTTGATGCATATTTATATTTTTTTATTTCTCCTCCTTGGAGCTTTCCCTTAACAAGTTTTTTATAAGGACCTTTTTATCGCTTTTGATCAGTCTTTGCTTGAAATTCACATTGCAAATAGAATAGCTACCTCTGCTTTGGGGGAGGGGGCTGTCAAATTGAATATTGTTTTCCATCCTTTGACTTTAAATTTATCAATTTCTTTTTTAGTTAAGTGCATTTATTCTATGCAGAACATTGTTGGATCTTGTTTCTTGATTCATCCTGCCAGTTTTCTTCAGTTCATTTTTAGCTTTAATGGCACATGGTATATGCACATCATGATCACACTCAATATTGGGAATTTATACCAGTATACAACATGATTTAATCCTCATTTTTTCTCATTCCCCTACCCACCCACGACCCTACACCCCTAAATACATAAGCTTTGTTTCTCCTTTTTTATTACCATCACATTTTTTCTCGACCCCTCATTACTCACCGCTCCACCACAATTTCCTTTGAATATTTTCTATTTCACAATATCCAGCATACATTCCAGAACTCATTAACATGTTCAGTTTCTCATACAGGTATGACATTTACACATCTGTGACCTATTTATGAGTGTGTCCTGAAGGTATGTTTGATTGAATATAAATTACTCAAATTTATCAGTCTTTAAGGCAGAGTAATATTCCTTTTTGGATGGTGAATTGAAACCATTTACATAGATGATTTAAAATGATGTGCATTGGTTTGACTTTGTCATGTTTTTTTTTTTTTTTTTTTTTTTTCTGAGACAGGGTCTCGCTTTATAGTTCAGGCTGGCTCTGACCTCACTATGTAGCCCAGGCAAGCCTCGAACTCAGCAATCCTCCTGTCTCTGCCTCCCGAGTGCTGGTGGGCGTGAGTCTCCATGCCCAGCATTGTATGTGGTTACCGGGGATCGAACTCAGGACCTTGCACTTGCAAGGCAGGTGCCAGAACCACTGAGCTAACCCTCCAGCCCTTTGTTATGTTTTCTTGCTGTTAGCTGCCAGTTTTTTGTCTCTGTTTAATTGCTCCTCACATGTAGTGACTTCTTTCAGTCAGTGTTCTTGGAATTGTGGTTTTCATTGTCTCCTAAAATGTCCTGGATAAAACGTTGTAAATCTGGTTTGTTAGGTGTAAATTTCATTTGTTCTTTGTCATGAAAGTGTCTTATTTCTGCATTTATTTTGAAAGATAGTTTTATGGGGTACATCGATCTAAACTGGAGGTGGTTTTCTTTTGAGCTTGAAATACTTTTCTTAAGCTCTCTTTGACTTAAAGATTTGTGTTGAGAAGACTGCTGTGATTATGATTTGCTTTCCTTTATACATGATTTGTTCCTCTTGTCTAATAGTTTTTTTTTTAATATTCTGTTCTTGTGTTGAATTTCTGGAACCTTGATTATTAAATGTTTTGGAGTAGATTTATTTTGGTAATGGCTATTTGGGATTCTGTATGCATCACTTATTTGTCAAATTCTTTTCTCAAGCTTGGGAAGTTTTCTACCATTGCACCTGTGAATAGTTTTTTTTTTTTTTTTAATGGCATTGCACTGTCCTTAGACTTTTCATTGACTCTGATCAATCTTATATTATTTTTATTTGTATCCTCATAATCATTGGATTGATTTTTCATGGTCACTAGCTGTTTTTAAGAACTCTTTCCTTTCAAGTTTGGTAACTTCAATCCTGTTTTCTAGATTCAATATTCTGGTGTCATCTTGGTTCAAACTATGGCATATACTTAGTGTGGAGTTTTTTTTTTTTTTTTTTTTTTTTTTTTTTTTTTTTTTTTTTTTTTTTTTTTTTTTTTTAGACAGGGTCTTGCTTTGTAGTTCAGGCTGGCCCTGAGCTCACTATGTAGCCCAGGCAAGCCTCAAACTCAGCAGTCCTCCTGCCTCTGCCTCCCAAGTGCTGGGATTACAGGAGTGAGCCACCATGCCCAGCTTAGTCTGGAGTTTTTAATCTCCTGGGCATGTGTTTGAGTCTGTCTCATGGATTATGTTTCTGTCTTATGTTAGATATTCATAGTTTCCATCATTTTCATAATTTCCTGTATTTTCTTTTAGGAGTATACCCTAAGGTCATTAACCATATCCTTTATTTGATTATCATTGCTTTGTTTTAAAGGAATGACTGCTTTTTGTATAGACAGCCATCTTTTAACTTCTGCTGCTCTCATTTCAGAAAGTTCAGGTAAGTGGTTTTTTATTTCTTCTGTCTTGCTGTTCCATGGACTTGACCTCGGTGGGCTAGATTTCTGGTATTGGACTGTGTTTCTATGTCTTTTTTTTTTTTACTTTTGTTTATGTTTCTGCTTGTGGATTTCTTATGGTAGATGGTTTTATCATGAATACCAAGGCCTCACTCGGTAATGACTATTCCTCAGAGATATCTTCTAGAAGTAGATGGCTCTTAGTGTGTCTATCCCAAAAACCTCCCTTACTAATTTATTAAGGATGAGAGATTGCCATCTATTTAGCTTGGCTCGCAGTACTTTGGTACTGGACTATGATGATGACTGTGACCCCAGACAATTATCACATTGTCATACAAGGGTTAAACAGTAGATTACACCATGTATGATATTCTCCCCAAAATAATACAATTAGCAATTAACCATAGCATGAAGAATACTTTAGCAACGGACAAGCTGTGTAATTAAGAATTTGGTGCTTTTAACCATATGAGCAATCTTTCTGTTTATGAATAAAATCCAAGATAGGGCTGGAGATTTAGCTCAGTGGTTCCGGCACCTGCCTCGCAAGCGCAAGGTTCTAAGTTCAATCTCTGGTAACCACATACAATAATGCTGGGTGTGGTGACTTATGCCCACCAGCCATCAATGCCACAAACCACAGTGCTGGGCATGGTGTCTCACGCCTGTAATCCCAATCCTTGGGAAGCAGAGGCAGGAGGATTGGTGAGTTCAAGGCTTGCCTGGGCTACACAGTGAGCTCAGGGCCAGCCTGAACTACACAGTGAGACCCTGTCTCAAAAAAAAAAAAAAAA
>PVIC010028110.1:0-23441 GCA_004025085.1 Thryonomys swinderianus
GTTCCTTTTCTTCTCTATTTGTCTTAATATGGATGTTAATTTTAGATGGCTCAGTCCTTTCCTCTTAAAAACTTCCTGTGTATCATTTCATTCAACTCTTCCATTCTTCCTTTGTTATAAAATGGATGCTTTCAGAGGACCCTTTCCAATAGTTTCACATATTTCCAAGCAACTTTGAACCGTTTTTTAAAAGGAAAAGTGAAGTTCTGCAAAACTAAAGTCCTACCTCAAAATTTATATAGTGGAAACTTCAGTATTAGAACAAAGTTCCTATCATAGAAGTAGAATGAGGACATTCTACTGAGTCTTACTATGGAAAACTTTAAAATATTTTTGCTATTATTGTAAAAAAAGAAGTTTAAACAAATGATCAGTGATTTCGGAATAAGTTCTCCAATTAGTTTATCTTTTAAAATTATAATCTCTGAATAACAGACATATCAATGTTTTGAATTTCTAGACAATAACCTGTAGCAATGTTTAGAAATTATAGTCAGGGTTGGCAAAGGGTTGGATTTAATCTAGGACACATAATTTATAGGATTATGTTATAATATTCACCCTAAAAATCAAATGTAGAGGAATGTAAGAGATCTGTTCAAGCACTAGAGCCCCGAAGAACTAAGCCAAGGGCTGGATTCCACAGCAATGCCCCACATAAGTCCAGTTGGAGGCCCAGAGCCCATGGAAATGACTCGTGCAAGTCCACATGGAAGATCTTCACCAGGAAATACGTAAAACTCTTGGAAAGGGTTCTCTGAAACAACCATTTTATAACAAAGGAAGAATGGAAGAGTTGGATGAAATGACACACAGGAAGTGTTTAAGACTGTGTGAGCCATCTAAAATTAATATCCATGTTAAGAGCTCAAAGTGAAGGACCTATGACAAAAATAGCCATTCCCAGCAAAGGGGAGAACCTCAGTTCCTCTGATGATGACAGCTGGGTTGTACCAGGAAAACTAGCTGCAACAAATTTATCCAGGAAAATCAACTGCATACAACCTTCCCCTCCAGTTCTCCTTTTATGCCTTTGGAAACAGTCTTCAGGTGTGTGTCTTCCATGCCTAGAACCACACTGACAGTCCAACTGAGTTTTCCAAGTTGATGATGAATTAATCCACCACAGAAATGGGCAAGGAAAAAAATGAGAATTTTCTTAGAAAGGAATGGAAAGATGCAGACACCAGAAGGTTGCATGGGAAAACCTTTTCAGCTATAGAGGAAGCCAAGAGGTACTTTGAGAAGCTTCATGCTATTAAGTAAACCATTTCTTTTGGGTTGTTCAGCTATATAGAGAGAGAGTTCAGAGAGTAGTTTGAAGGCACAGATGACAAAATCTGTAAAGACATATACATGTTGCCCTTTAATTATCCCTTATCAGTTAAAGGAGTAAAGAGTTAGATTTTTTAAGGTAATTTTCAAAGATGAAAATTATTTCAAAGAAGTGTCGGGGGCATCCCATGTATGGACTAGCCTGTAAAAGAAAGTGACTACATAATAGAATCCAAGATAGTATAGCAAATTCTCATACTGAAATTTGGGAGACACACCAAAACTTGAAATCAAGTAAAAGTGTTTCTAAATATATCCAATTACATCTAGTCATATGTTTCTTATCTCTCATGCTAGAAATATGTGAATGTTTATATCACCATTGAACTTTATTCCATTTGAAAAAGTTGTTTTGTTCCTGAACAAGCATTCTGAGATCCTAAATAACTGTACAAAACATGTCTAGCTCTACACCAACTTCTTTACAAAACAAGCTGTGCCCAGTAAAGAGATGTACGTTAACAGAAACAGTAGACTAAAATGGCGAATGGAAATAGCATCAGTGACGACAAAGACTGGCCTGTTTTCTTGTCTTACTGTCTAATTCTTTCCCACTCAACTCATGATATTCCCCTCTCTTTTAAGTAGTAACTAGCAAAAAATGTATAATCTGAGACACATGGACAAGACTTTTCCAACATAAAACAGCTAAAGAATATAATTTTGAGAGTCACTAAGGAGGAAGATTCAGACCTTCCTCATTTGTCATTTCAGAAACAGTTCAAATAACCACTTGCTTTCTAAACATGACTGAGGTAGAAACTGGATAAGTTCACTTTAGTGTGTGTTCAGTTTACATGCATATATGTATGAATTCCATCAAGTCATATATAGTAAAATATCCCAAGTTCAAGCATATTTTTAAGGTTGCAAAGAGGGGAAAATGAGTTTTACAAAATCTAACATTTGGAAAGAGATTTGACACAAAAATAAACATAACTTGCTGGGCTTGGTAATCCCAGCACTCAGGAGGAAGAGTCAGGAGAATTGCTAAGTTTGAGGCTTGCCTGGTCTACATAGTGAGCTCAGGGCCAGCCTGAACTACAAAGCAAGACCCTGTCTCACAAAATAAATAAATAAATAATAAATTAATAAATAAATAATAAACACACACAGTTTACAGTATAAAGCATAGCTAATATTAGAAGCTTTATGATAAACTGAGACAGATATAGGTTTGGTAATCTATGTGTATTATTATTAGCACCAATCAGAAATAACCAAAACATCCTTTATAATAATAAGATCACATGTCAACTGTTTCTTTCTTCTTCTTCTTCTTTTTTTTTTTTTTTTTCAGTATCGGGGATTGAACTAGGGGCCTTGTGCTTGCAAGGTAGGTGGGGTGCCAGTGAGGTACATCCCTGTCCCCTTCCACTATGTTTCACTCTGCTTAGTGTTTTATATATAACTCACTGTTTCTCAACACCTTTTCATGTCAGTTACTATTTCCTAACTGCTGAGACAAACTAACTGACACTCGAAGTTAGAAGGGAAGAGATTTATTCGGCTTACAGTTCACAGAGGTCTCAGCCCATAGTTGGCAGGTTCCAAGGCAGGGATGGCAAATAAAAATCACAAAGGAGAAATAACACAGAGCACACAAGGCAGCAAAGGTAAAAAGAGTTTAACAGCATCTTTCTGCCCCTTTTGTCTTAGTCAGACTGCTAGGATTGGGTGGATGCCAAACTGATCAGTCAAATTTAGTGGTTTAGTAATCACATTCTCTTAACAGCAGCACCACACGTTCCAAATTCAACTACCTTTGAAAAAGAAAGTCCCACTTCATTTGCATGGGTCTTGGAAGGCATCTAAACAAACATAAGCCATAACATTCTGCTTCTGGCCCCTCAAAACTCAGCATATCCCTTTTTACAAAAAAGCATTTAGTCCATCTTGAAGACTTAACAAATCTTAACAATTTCATCATTGCTCAAAAGTTCAAGTCTTAAGACTCCTCTGAGATCTCAGGCAAACTCAGAGACAAGGCCCCTTTACAATGAAAAGAAAGTTAAATACTTCTAGCATTCGATGGCATAAATAAATATTTCCGTTTCAAAATTTACAGAGAAGAATAGATAAAACATAGCAATGGGACCTAAGCAAGTCCAAAATCCAGTAGGGCAAACATTCAATCCCGTATTTCCACTTGAAGCGTCTGAGACAATCTGTAGCAAGTTGTGAACTCCAAAGGGCTTGGGTGGCTCTGCCTCTGTCACACTTCTGGTTGTTGTAGCTCCCATGGTTTCTCTCTTGGGCCGGCTCTGCTCTTTCTTGCAGCTTTTCCCAGACAATCTACACTCCTGGCTTTTGCAAATTTCTGGGGTCTCCATTACACCTTCAGCTTCACAGTCACATTTTCACTACATCCCTCTCAGAGACATACATCATGGCTTCCTAGGCTTTCTTCTAAATTCTGGGTGGAAGTCTTCCTGACTCTGTAACTCTTGCATTCTTCATGTGCCTAAAACCAGGAGCATGTGGATGATGCCAAGGTCTGCTACAAGCTGGAACGGTAGCCAGTCTTCTTTCTTTCTTGGCTATAGGGGTCTAGCGCCTATAAACCTAAGCCTGAGGAACAACTTCCCAAAGGTGCAATTTTGGAACAAGTACTGTAGGTGGAGGCCATTTTGGAACAACTTCTCCAGGCTACAGATATTTAGGAACATGGTATTCTGGGGCTTGCTTCTCTCAGAAAAGCCTTTCACTTTTGCAGTTTTCAGTCTGCTAAAGACAGAATCCTGCTACTTCCGGCGATGCCCTATGGCCATCTTTTCTCTTCTGTTCCTTCTCCCTAGTCAAGAACTCTGTTCTGTCTTTGCAGTTCACAGCTTTATTGGAGCTTCCCTTCTGGCCAAACTTAAAACGTTTTAAATCATTCTGCTGGCCTTTTTGCTCTTGATTCTCAACACAGACCTGGCTAAAACCCCTCACCAGTAGCCATTTCACAGCCCAGGTATTTGACTGCCTTGAAATTTCTTCTGCAACATGAACTAGTCCACTGCTCCCAATCTCAGTCTCAGGCAAAATCTCTGGACATGAACAAACTGTAGATAAAATTTCTGCCACACCACATGTTTCCTCTGGAGTCCAGTAGCCAATTCAGTTTTTCTGCCTAGCAGAAACCTCCTTACCTTGGTCTTTAACAGCCTTCTGGGCTTCTGAACTCTGAGCAGAATCTCCTATACTGATTGTGACATTCCAGCTTTATTTCAGTAGCCAACATTTCCCAATCTTTGCTAATTCTTCCCCTCCCACAAGCCAGTTCCAAAGGCTTTTGAGCCACACGAGGAAATAACGTCACAGGAATGACCCCCCCCCCCCTTCTGCTTCTCTGGTACCACATTTCTGTGTCAGTTACTGTTGGCTCATTTCTGAGACAAAATACCTGAGACCCAAAGCTAAAAGGAAGGGATTTATTTACCTTATGGTTCATAGAGGTCTTATTCCATGTTAGCTGGTTCCATGACAAGCATCATAGGGGAGAAGCAACATGGTGTGCAAAAGGCAGCAAAAGTGACAAGAGAGTTTAACAGCATCTTTCAGCCCCTTTTATCGTAGTCATTCTAACAGGATTAGGGTGATGCCAAAATAATCACTCATGTGTAGTGGTTTAGTAATTACAGGCCCTTAACCCCAGCATCACACATTCCAGATTTCTTTGAAAAAGAAAGTCCCACCTCATTTTCATGAGGCTTCAGGGAGACATTTAAATGCAAACCATAATGCTGTTGAAGGTGATATCAGTCAATCCACGCTCCATTTACAGACATAGAAATACTCAGAAATATAGCCAACTTTCTAAAACTTGTGACT
Organism: Thryonomys swinderianus; assembly: GCA_004025085.1. NCBI lineage: Eukaryota > Metazoa > Chordata > Mammalia > Rodentia > Thryonomyidae > Thryonomys > Thryonomys swinderianus. Next base: position 5,152 of record PVIC010028110.1, read on the forward strand.
GGTAAGAACTAAATGGAACCAAACTTGAATTGCTACTTATTTTTGCTTTTCTTCCAAGTTGAATAGTTTCACAAGAACTTATAAGAAAAAAAAACATAAGAACCACTCATGTTCAGGTTGAATACGGTTATTTTTTTCATATTTATTTGGTATGGTGAAGGCCAAAAAAGGCATTTAAAAAATCCAGCTCAGTGAAAAAAGAATCACATGCTTTGGGGCCGGAGGGTTAGCACAGTGGTTCTGGCGCCTGCCTCACAAGCGCAAGGTCCTGAGTTCGATCCCCGGAAACCACATACAATGCTGGGGTGGAGACTCACGCCCACCAGCAATCAATACCACATACCACAGTGACAGGCGTGGTGGCTAATGCCTGTAATCCCAGCACTCGGGAGGCAGAGGCAGGAGGATTGCTGAGTTTGAAGCTTGCCTAGGCTACATAGTGAGCCCAGAGCCAGCCCAAACTACAAAGCGAGACCCTGTCTCAAAAAAAAAAAAAAAAAAAAGAATCACATGCTTTGGAGGTAACTTCATAGGCAGAGAGAGATGATTTTTAAGGGATTAAAGTACATAGTTATAGAAGAGTAAAGGGCTAGCCAGATGAAGTGAAAAAAAGGATCATAGACATGGTCAGATTTAGGATTGTCTTCTTTGGGAAGAATGACAAATTTCAAGAGACCTTAGTACAAGTGCTGTCAAAGCCGTCATTCTGAAACAGCCTTATATGATAGCAAAGAAACTTTAGAAACTCATGAAAACATTATCACCTTTAAGAAAGGTTTTCAGTGATACAGATGCCAATTTTAACCTTTCCTAATAAAACCAGCTAGAAAAAAAGATAGAGTACAGCACCGCAAAAGCCGTATAATGTTGAAATTTTTGAGTATGATGGCATTTAGAAGAAGAAACACAATAATGAACATTTTTCATCCAAATAACTTGCTGGGTTATTCTCGAACAGGAAACCTAAGATGTTACACTTCTCAAATATGATTAATTTTGCACCAGCAAGCTTACGTATACAATGGTATGTTTTGATATGTTTGCAGTGAATCAGGTACAGATACACATGTAATCTAAATTTAATTTTATTAATTATTTAATGTATTTATTTATGTAGAGACAGAGTCTCATTTTGTAGCTTAGGTTGGCCCTGAACTCGCTATGTAACCCGAGTTAGTCTCCAACTCAAAGCAATCTTCCTGCCTCTGCCTTCTGAGTTCTGGGATTACAGGCGTGAGCCACTATGCCCAGGTTTGTGGTGTGTGGTACCAGGGATTATAGTCGGGACCTTGTGCTCGCCAGGCAGATGCCAGAACTACTGAGCTAAATCCCCGGCCCTGTGATCTAAATTTTAAAGCTCTGATAAATCTGTACATTGCAGTGATATTCCAAATATTTGTGGTATGATAAGAAGCTGAAGAAGGCTGAAAATATGTCTTGTTTGTATAATTAGCTGGCACTCTTGGCTCACTTTGCAAACTGATCGTTGAGAGTTTGAACCCAAACAACAGATGGATTTTAACAATGATGGCAACAATGCCATCTTAGGGACAGAGACCTTGGCTGGACTTTCTGCTCTGTTATTTATCAGCAGAAGAGTATGGGAAAGAGCCTAAAGTCATCATTACTTGGCTGCTTCATCTCCACAATGGGGATGACAATACCTGCATGAGGACAAAAATATGTGGTGATATCTGTAGCTATTTAAATTAACAGATTTAGTTATAATTTCTATACATAAATTTCTTTCCATTTAAAAAGTGTTGTCATTGTTTATATAATTAAAACATGGCATTATAGTGAATATTTTAAAACAAACAGCTATGAGAAAGCCCTTTCATGTGCATTAAGTATATCTTGCTTGTGTGGTAGCTAAAGTTTCTCACAAAGGAAAAATAGGTCAGCTGGAAAACAGATCTCTTATTAACTCAATGACATAACAAAGGGTAGAAAGTTTAGGATTATAGGAACATTTTTCATTTATAATCAAGTTTTAATTTGAAGTTTTATGTGTTACTTTTTGATTTACTCAGAGAATAGACTAAAACTGACATATTATCCAAAGTTAAAAATAGATTATAATTCAGTGTGATTTTTTTCTTTGAACATACACATGGATTATATAAAATCTTGCCAAAAATATCACTTTGATCAATGTTTTCCTTACATAAGAGAAAGAAATACTTGGAAAGTGCAATTTACAATTTCCTATAGTCTATTTGATGCTTTTGTTGCCATTAAATGTTGTTTCAAAATATTTCCCCCTTGTGAGATATGGAATCATGATGGGAATTTTCATTGTTTGACTTTCTCTAGTACCTGAGTGAGGACAGTACACTTAATCATTGTATTTTACAGATTAGATAGGGCTTCCTTCTTGCCTTTTCTTTTCCTCCAGCAATTTAATATTGTGTTTGGCTTGCACACTTGTAATTAAAAAGTGACTTATGAAAGTGCACTGCAAAAAAGACACTTTCCCCTTAGCAGTCAGATGACTAGATGCAATAATAATGCCGATGTCAAAACTGTGTGACATTTTCTATAATTACTCCTGTTTTTCTTGAAAAGACAGTTAAATGCCGTTGTGTTTGATATTCCAAGCAAAGTGGTACTTTGGCCAGAAGAATAAAATAGTGTTGATGTACTTTGAAACCTGAAAATATGAGTATAATCTGTATCTCCATCCTTGGTTTCTCTTTCGGTATTGCCATTTTGTTTTCATAGCTTTTTCAAATACACAGTTTCCTTTAATAGGTTTAATTTCCTTTACATTTTGGAAGTGCGATGGATTCCAAAGTACTGATTCCTCCTTAGTGAGAATCATATTGCAAATAGTAGTACTAACTTGTATCAAGACTAGTGATTATAGGAAGTTGATTTTCAGTATGCTGAATATGCCAGATGAGATTCTACACTTTATTGACTTTATTTTCAGGCAGTAAAATGCCCTTCCATCACTGTCCCTTTCTCTCTGTTTCTGTGTCTCCTTTTATGAGGACAGATCATAAATAATATTTTTCAGCCTGAAAATCATTATCACACAACTAAACATGCTAATCATGGACATGGACACCAAACATAAGTAATACAGTATTATCTCACAGGGACTTAATGGCAGTAGGGAAACAAACACATGAACAGCTCATGACAGAGAAGAAAGGGTCCTTGGGGGTTGGAATATACAATTCTATTTTGACCAGAGAGAATGGGGGCCAATCGACTCTCTTTGTAGAAAATTATGTCAACATATTAACGGGAATTTTCACATTAAACTGTAATATAATTGAACTCGTTAAACCATAAAGATTAATAAATATCTTGAACACATTTCAGAGAGCAAAAATGCTAACTTTCCATGCTATTATGGAATATGGCAGTTGATGAGAAATGACTGAAAGAAAATGTGGTATGTTGTGTGCGTCCCAACTGGCTCACAGAGAAGGAAAGTCTTTGTCCCACTCTCAGGGTATGGTTCTGGACTTTCAACCTAGCAAGTAAGTAAGCTGTCTGAAGAAACAAATTTCTTAAAATTCTAGAAGTGACCCAAACAGACTTCCAGTTTAACCACAAGCGCTTGGGTGTTCAAGAAACAGTCAAAACCCAGACAGGTACAGCAGGCTACTTTTCTATACCTGCTGTGATCACTATTATCAGTCTTGCTAGGCTGGCGAAGCTAGGTGACTGTAATATTTAGATTCTCACAACAACACTACACGAGAGATAAAGGGGGCATCTTCCATGTGACAACACATAGTCCCTCCTTGTTTGCATTTTGTTTTCTGAGGTTTTCAGTACATATGGTTAGCTGTGGCCAGAAAATATTATTTCTCTTCACTTTCAGGAGAGTCTATATACACAACTCTTGTTAGATCATATGGTTATAATTGCTTTAATTAGTATGTTTGTTAAGCATAACTTTAAAATTATGCTTTTTAGTATGTATTATAGGTATATATAAGAAAGCATATAAACTATAAAAGATACATGTATAGGTTAGAATCATCAGAAGTTTTAGCTTGGATATCTCCTGGGCAGATAAGGGACAACTCTTCTGGTAATAAACGGGAGCAACCACAGGGAACAAGATCTATGCCCTCTCCGAATGAACTTCAAGTTTAAGCCTAATGTGGCACCACTTGACGTTGACCTTTCTCTCTCCCTTTCTCTTCCTCTTTCCCCACCTCCCTCCTGTGAGGACAGAGGCCACTTCTGTGTCAACCACACCTCTGGTCCCCAGAGAGTGCAGGGAACTGGGACTGCTACAGCTGACTGGTCTCCTTCACACTTGAGGAGACACCGCTCTCTGCTTCGCCACCTGCCCCATGCACAGAATTCTCTAAGTGTTCACAGTAGCTCCAAGAAGAGCAGTTCATGTCCTCCTGTTTAATTATAGCTTGAGGACCACAGGTTTTGGGGAGAAAGAGTAGTTCAGGGATACTGTTACAATGGCGTAGTATAAAGGGCAACTGTTCCAACCAAAATGTCCAGACATTTCTGTTTATCAGTTTTCCTTAGCATAAAATATCTCTGCCTGGTCCATGAATAACTTCCAATAAAATAATTTTTGGTGCCTTACTCAAATACAGGTTCTTCAGCTGCACTTATACTCTCTGAGTCAGAATTTTTGAGTAAAGCTGCTGTTGTCTGTGATTTCTAGCAAGAAATCCTGTTAACTTTATAGCCTGCTGGATAGAAGATTATGCCAAATGCTTCATTTTAAAGAAGCCAAACAGTGCCATCAAGAGGTCAGAGGTTAGTGGCAGGATTAATTCCTAGGAAAGATCTTGGCTAATAAGGTAAGGTTTTCTCATTGGTAGAAAAGCGTATGACTCAGAAGAAGCACATTTATTTAGCAGCAACACAGATCATGACCAGCTTCATCCTGTCTGTCTCCCAATAATGGAGGAGCTGGGTGGAGATTTCTTTACCTTCTCCAGGGAGACAGATCACATTCTGTTCCTCTGGAAGAGAAGTATCTCTGAGGAACCAACAGGACCGGCACCATAGAGTGAGAAATACGCTTGCACACTCCTTGCAAATTTTTCCTCTGATGCCAGTGCCTTTATTTTTCTTTAATACTGGAATCATGAAAGTAATACTTGGTTTTTCATCTATTTCTTAGGCCTAAAACATTTCAGTAATTTACTGTCTGTTGCTTATGGGATCTAACTTCCAACAATGCCTGCAAGTTCATCAAAGAGCAGGACTAATTACACTTGTACATTTCTATAAATTCTCACTGTTCTGCCTGTTCCGCTCTCATTACCCATCTCAGTAGATCACTTTGAACACATTAACGGTTCTGTATAAAAATCTTCAGGATGTCGCATGGAGTGTAATGCATAGCCGTCAGGCCAGATCAGCAATCAGTATTAGAAACTCAAACTGAGGCTGACAACTAAATTGTGCAGGAATGGACCAGCTCATGACTACTTTAAGGATGTAAAGAATGTAATAGTTTTTTAAAAGAGAAAAAAAATGTCTTATTTTTCGTGGAAGCTACAGGAACATTACATTTAAATGCAGTAGGTTTGACCTAAGAAGAGCTGATTGATTGTTCTCACCTGTTTCACTAGTATTGTTCTCTCTGCCTCTGCTACACAATTGGCGATTAGCCACAAATAGCCAGAAATCCCCCCAAATCTCTCATTGTTTCCAACTCTGTGCTACTTCCTGGAATAGTCATTACCCTGTAGCAGAAATCTTCTGGAGTGAATTAAGCCTAATCATGGAGGGTATAATTTTTATGTTTGGTAAATTTTGTTTTCATTTTCTTTTCTTAGGCAGAGGGAATTTACTAAGTCCCTTGAACAGAATATAGTCTGTGGGTAATTGAAGAAAATCTCTTCTCAGAGGTCAAGTGCATTGGGACCAATGGGCAAATAGGTGTGTGGATAGATCCACTCTCTAGGACAAAGGAGTTAGATAGTTCTCTGTGTTCACACACTTAGTGGAACAAAGGCTTCATGCTTTTGTAAGCTGGAATAAAGTAAGGGAAGCTGTTGGGCAGACTGTGAAACTGAAAGCCAGACTCTCTGTTTAGCATTCATCGAGTCCAAACACTCCCAGGAAGTATAAGAGCTGAAAGAACTGGAAGTTAGGTTAGACAACTCAAGAGCTCAAGAATGGAACAAATTGGTTGAGCTTAACTTTGAAGCAATACGATAATCTGTCTTCATGGATGTGTTCCGGTGCTTTGTGCTGAGATGTGAATCTGTGGATGCTACCAGAGTGAAGCTCCTGTTGAACACTCTAGAAATTTTGTGGGGTTGATTTTCAACTGATAGAGCTAGATTGATCTCCTTTCCAGCCAACACATTTCAGGATTACATCCTGACTTGGGGCTATTGAGGGGGAAAAAGAGCAGAGAGAGGAGGAAAATCTTGACTTACTGCCAATGAGGCAGATGCAGACTGAAGCAGTTAATTGGTGAAATAGAAAAGAGATGAGCACATTGGACTCAATTTTGTAACAGTCAGGTTGTATCCATAAAACAGAAGATATTTTGTGTACATAAATCTGGAGTAATTTAATTTTTAATTGCTCTCAGGTGATTTTTAAAAAGACTGGAAAAGCTAGGCATGAGATTTGGATGACTCCGTGTTTTAGAAGGACATTGGAAGTCTTAAATTACAAAGGCAAAGGAAGGAGATGGTGTCACTAGAGCCAAAGGGTTTAGAGTTAGTCAGAATTATAGAGACAGTGTTTTTCCGCTGGGGGTTGTAGCCCTGGAGAAGACATACAAACCGGAGCAAAGACACAGTCAGAGACACAGATGTGCTACCATGTAATCTCCAGTGTCTCTGTGGGGAACAGTGCAACGTGACACACCCATTCCCATTATGGCACTGAGAAGAAGAGGGCTGAAACGCACCTGAGCAAGCAAGTCTGAGGCTGACTGGAAGTGCATATCACCTGGTCCAGAAAGTATGGATTCAGGACTTAAACCTTGTCTTATTTCTCTCTGTCCATCTTCCCTTCCTTCATAATTGTCTACCTTCTATACAATGGGACTATGTGAAACTGGTATTTAATCACTCAACATATGAAACCATTTTTTATAAGGTTCAGCTTCATATAATACCTCCTTGTATATGACATTATACTCAGCTTAGTGGCACTTTGCAGGGTATGAATTGGCATTGTCCTCATTTATTTAAACACATGTCTCCACTTCTAACCTGTAAATTCTCTGATTTCTTATTTAATTTCCTAGCTCCAGGACTGAGTCTGATACAAAAGTCTGCTGCAGAACGGAAATTTATGTGTTGCTAGTGATATAATTGAAGTTTGGTTTTATGCTTGTACTACATACTTATAGAAGCTTTGAGTGATCAGATAGTAAAGGTAATGAGACAAGCATATCCAAATACATTATTATACTGTATTATATTAATTATATTATATTATATACTATAAATGCTTCATGCAGTCATGTTGCATTAACCAGAGTTCTCTAGAAGCAGAACCAAAATTGTACAGAGGCATACATATCATGAAGTTTATCCTGGGAACCGGCTCATGCAGTGATGGACATTAAGAAATACTTTGACATGTCATTTACAAGCTGTGGATTCAGAGAACAGGAGGTATAGTTCAGTCTGGGTTTAAAAGGTTAAAAGCCAAGGAATTCAATGTGTTAAAAAAAAAAAAAAACTTCCCAAGTGAATCTCAAGTCAAAAAGACTAAGAGTTCCAAAGTCTTAGGGCAAAAGAAGTTGGGAAAGAATTCATTCTTCCCTCACTGTTCTGTTCTTTCTAGGTCCTCTATAGATTGTACAATGGCCATCCACAGTGTTAAGGTTAGATCTTTCCTAGTGAATCAACTGACTCTGATGCTATCTTTTCTACCCTCACACACACACTAAGATAAAGTAGTATGTCAGGTTCTTGGGCAATTCTCAGCCTCTTCAAGAAGATGAATAAAAATAATCACCATGCTATATTATCTCCAGATTTATTAATTTTCATTTTTAAACTACTTAACACTGCTTTTCATTCTTTGTATAACAATATGAAGTAACACTCTCTTGGTCATAAAGTTGAAATTCAAAAATCATTGCTTTATGAGCAAATTTGAACATCATATCATAGTTAATAGTGAAAAGAAAATATGGATTTTTATAGATTTAATATGAAACTAAAATCAATAAATAGTAAATATCTACAATGTTAAAATTATGATTGACTCCATAAATCCATTCACTCAGCAAAGTTATAAATAATAAGCCCTTTCTTTACAAATATAGAAACCTAAGCCACCACACCACTGACAAAAATGAGTCGGAAGAGTGTTTTCTTTGTAGTGAAAAATTCATGACTTTTGTGCTGATAAAAATTAGAATGAAGTAGAATTCTTTTTGTGAGAGGATTAACATCCAAAAGTAACTGTCTTTTCTGTTCATTTCTGAGTGAGAATTCTATAAAGATGTCTTGATTATAATACCATTGCTGACTCCACAGTCATCTTATTTATTTACCAAAGGAAGTCATTGAAGTCACGAAGATTTTATCATGTGCAGGAACAGAACTTGCAATCAGAGTAAGAAAATGAAGAAGGAATTGCCCAGAGCATCTCAGAGGATATGAAATAAATATCTCTGCATCATAATTTTTAAAAAGCATAAAATAACTCATGTTTCTCAGAAGATTATAGGATGATTTGGGGCATTAGTAAAATATTGTCTCAATTTGAATTACTCAGTCCTCAGTGGTTTATTGAAAAGTTATAAATACAAAGCTGAATTAATGTGTTCTACAGAAGAATGAGAGTGACCAAATATAGCCAGTCCAATTCCTCATGGAGCTCATATCTTTGCACGAAAAATGACCAGCTGGTATCTACTATGACAAATGGCACAGGTGATCTTAGTGAGATGCTAATAAGAAATATTGTGTGTACTGAAACAGTTACTTTGAAGACTGAAATCCTCTTTAGCTATAACAGTTCTCTTTAGCTTAGTGATTAACATGAACAGGTACTTGTGGATAAGTAAGAATAAGATGTGAATGTAAACGGTTGAAAAAACAAATATATTTTATGACTATAAAGGGTTGAGGTAGTCAGGCTAAAGATTTTAGAGGCCAGCCAAAAAAAAAAATCCTTCAAAAGATCTGGGATAACTTTGCATCAGAAAATCTCTCCCTAGCAGTGCCAGGTAATCAAGAAGAAATGTCCTTGCTCCAAACATTTTCCAAGAGCAGGAAGAATGTGGACCACTTGTCCAGCACAGCAGCTTCTCAGAGGGGGAGTCTCCAGAAACCTGGCTGCTGACAGCCCGTCATTGGGCTCTGAGGTCCCGGAGGAACCAGTTGCTCAGGAGCACGGAGGTGGCAGCACAGGAGGGAAGCACCACGGGAAGATCCATCTCTTAAAGTAGTGACGTGAGCAAACACAACCACAGCTGCCTGCTTCTCCCCAGACAGGGGAGCGTTTGCAGGAGAACCCTAGGATGGGTTGTTGGTAAGGATTTCCCTTTGGTGAAAGCTGAGAGGAACCGACTTTGTGTCATGTGTAGACACCTCTGTAGAGAGTGAAAGAAAATGAAGAATCGAAGATATGCAAAGAAGGAAACAAATTAAATCTCAAGAAATTGACTTGTAAAAGATTACAGTATTTATTTGACAGGAGAATTAAAATAACTATCATAAAATATACTCACTGAGATCAAAACAGCGATATAACAATGTGAGAATTTCAAAAGAGGGGATTTTTTAAAAAAATGAAGCAGTGAGATAACATAAATGAAAAATAATATAAATTAAATGAAAAATGTATTGAAAGGTTCAAAAGTAGACTAAATCCAGGAGCAAAAAATTAGAGGAGAAAAAAGAATGAATCAGAAACTGTAAAATGTAACAATATTTGTATCATAGGAGTTAAACAGCAGACCCTCTGAGTCTGACTTCTCAGATGCCCCACCCACTGTGAGGAGTCCCACTCTTCTCAAGGGTGCAAGGCACATTCTTCTGAATAAATGACTTATTAGGTCATAACACAAATAAACAAATTTAAGAATACTGAATTCAAAACAAACTTCTCTTCTGACTACCATGAAATGAAATGAGAATTCATATCAGCAAAGAGATACCTAGGAAAATTCCCAAGTATGGAGCAATAAACAATACACTAATGAATAGCTGTTGGGTAAGTTAATCAAAGTAAGGAATTGCAAAATGTTTTAAGAAAGAGAAAGAAAAATACACATACTAAAACTAATGGTACATATAAAACACAATATTAAGAAGGAAGTTTAGTGCCGGAGATTTAGCTCAGTGGTTCCAGCACCTACCTTGCAAGCGTAAGGTCCTGAGTTTGATCCCTGGTAACCACATACAATGCTGAGTGTGGTGACTCACACCCACCAGCCATCTATAGCACATACCACAGTGCTGGGCATGGTGGCTCACGCCTGTAATCCCAGCACTCAGGAGGCAGGGGCAGGAGGATTGCTGAGTTTGAGGCTTGCCTGGGCTACATAGTGAGCTGAGGGTCAGCCTGAACTACAAAGTGAGACCCTGTCTCAAAAAAAAAAAAAATTACATGAATTTGATTTGAATACCAAAGGCTAGTCTGAAAATTTGCTGTAGTCATTTTTGGATAATATGATCATGAATGTATTTTTCCCTCTCTTTTTACATTTTCATATATATCTAGTGTTCTACATTCTAATCAAGACTATTGTATTTTATAATAAAAACACAATAAATATTGCAAAATATACCAGAATAATAATGTCCATGGAAAAAGCAGACTTTTGTTTTTCATTTATATAAAACCAGGTTTTCAAAATTTAATAAACATATTTGTTCACCAAACTAATCTGAAAAGATCATATTTCCCTTTTAGTATTTTCTTACTGTACCATAATATGATTTATTCAGGACAGAGAGTAGCTAATAGCAGCTTTGCGTGTGTGTGTATAAAACAAATTGAAGATGTTTAGATTATCTAGAGTCTAATGTGATTACTGGGTTAAATATAAAAAGTGGAATTATTTTGAATTTTTTTTGAGACAGGGTCGCACTTTGTAGTTCAGGCTGGCCCTATGTAGCCTAGCCAAGCCTCAAACTCAGCAATCCTCCTGCCTCTGCCTCCTGAGTGCTGGGATTACAGGCAAAAGCCACTATGCTCGGCATTGTTTTTTTTTTTTCTTTCTTTTTAAACTTTATTCTTTGTCCAAATGTGTCCATTTATAAGCCTACTTAATCAATTTAAGTGGAATTTGAATTTTTATATAAATAATGATGGCTTTATCTTAAAAATGAAAAAAGATAGAATTAAAAACATCAATTTATAATATTTCTAAGTAAACTGAATAAATGATAAAATTCCTGCATGAAATAGTGTTATTTTTCTGAGTTCAATTTTGCTTGTTATTGTAAAGGATCAACCTCAACTTCACATGTGCTAGCACAGTCAGAGCTTGTTGACATGCTGATAAAAACCTTCCTACCAAAATCAAATTTGATGGGGAGAAATATATACTGCACAAATGAAATTCCTTATTAAACTGACTGGGTTAACATTGGAGACTTGAAATTCACTGACACGGTGAGGACTTCGATTTTTTGTTACTTTTACCTATCCAGTTTCCTTACTGTCATTGACTGAGTTTAAGGAACTCTATTTGCAGCCTGAAAGTTCTGTGCTGGGAGAATTGTAGTCTGTGTCATTTCTGGGTGTCCGCTCCAGCACCAGTGCGTAGATGGAAGGCTGCCAGGAAGTTTCCCTATGAGCGTTCAAGTTGGTATTGATTTAGAATAAGTGTTTTTTTTTTTTTCTTTCATTCTGTTTTTCCTATGCTCTAAAAGCATACAATGGTTACATTAACGGGCAAACCAAATATTTTCCACAGCCATTATCCAAAGGATTTTGCTACTATAGGTCTTATGTTGGCCGAACATAGGTGTATGTTAGTCATTTACCACTACAACATTTTAGTAGACAAGTATGTACTGGGTTGACATTTTAATGACGAAACTAAATGTCAGATAAAGATATGGCAATTTACACTATAGGAGGACTTTAAGTATAACATATTCTAACAGTATTGCAATAATTGAGTCATAAATTTTCTTTGGAAGACAAGCATTTATTATAAATGGAATAATTCAAGGTATATAATTAAATTCCTTGCCAAATGGCAATGAGCCAACCAAAGGTAAAACCATGAATTCTTTCTGACCTTTCTTCTTGGTTAACTCTAAGAATGACTTTACAACTCTTTATCAAAAATTTCACTTTTTATTAACCTCGTTTCTGGGAAGAAATCAAATTGTGGGCATTGAACGTTTCAGTCTTTATTTTAAAGACATGTATTTAATTTAAAAAAACTTGATAGTGATAGGTGCATGTTGAAATCCTATATTTGATAATAGAGCTCAACAGAAAAATCAAAATGTTTGCAGTAGCAGTCAATTATAGAAAAGTAAATAAATTTTTCTACAACTTTCATGACATGAAAAATATTTTTTCTGTTTTATTATTGATCAGTTTTAGATCTACATAATTCTACTTACATGTACCATATATTGTTACATTATTTGCACTAATTTTAATTTTAATTGCAGATTCTCAACCTGAAGAATCAAATATTATTAATAGATTTAAGTTTCATTGAGTAAGATAAATGAAGTCATCTTTACCTTTCCTATATTTACAAATGCATAAGCCTTGAAAGAAGATTGAAATAATCAGAAAAATTCAAATCTGTAGATGAAGTTACATTTTGATGTATATAATCATAGTTACTTACATAAGATAACTTTACATCATTTATCATATATTTATATACTATCTCATAAAGAGTTATAATCTGAACATAAAATTCATCATGAGACTGATTCAGAATGTGTAATAATACTTTTTAGAGAAAATAAGTAGATGTGCACCTAGTATTTATTTTTTCATCAGGGAATTTAAAGAAACTTTATTAATACAAATTATATTAAAATAACTGACTCAGTGTAGACTACAACCAAAAAGAAAAAAAGAAAAGAAAAGGAAATATTTGGAAAAGCTTTTAAGTTTTTGAGGTCTATCTGGTAAGGTTTTATATAAATCTAATGAAACTCCCAAAATGACACTACATGGGCAGGCAAAGTGCTCTTTCTGTCGGGAAGGTTACAGAGGATGTTCATTATCTGCTGGTGGTGTCAGACTCACCGGGAAGACTGGAAGATATTCCACTGAAACAAGATATTTAAAAGTTGCATAATCTTAGCTTAGACTCAAATGTCCTCTTCTGTTTTCCAAGGTCTTGTTTTAAATGCCTTTCAAAAGCAAAGATGTTTAAAAATACTGGTCCTAACTTTAAAATAGGTATCATCATATGTCAAAACAATATGACAATTTTGGTTATCCTATAATACAATTTTTGCCCTTATGGAAAAGTTTAATAGCATTCTTTCTGCTGCTAAAATATTTCAAGGATGATCACATGTGTTCCTCAAACTGTGTTCCTGGGAATGTTTGTTTGGTTCATGCTGATAGTTGTCTTATGCTGAAAGAAAACAAAGTCCTATAATCACTTTGAAGAACAGATAGATGATAGATAGATCTTTCTCTGTCTATATAGATCTCTCTCTCTCTCTCTCTCTCTCTCTCTCTCCATATATATATATATATATATATATTTGAATTTCTAATTCAAAATTTTTAGAACAGACACTCTGATTATATTTGTTCTTGGAAAACTCACTAAAGTTTGTTTTGGAGCTGTATGAAAGGGAGAAAGTGTTGTGGGGAAACAGAGCTGAGAATAAAAGTAAAATGATTCTGCGCACTACTTCCATGAAAAGGCAAGAGAAAAATGTTTCTTACCTGCCAAAGCCCAACATAAGCAGTGCAGTCAGTCCTGAGCCCTGTGCAAGAGTACAAGGAGGAATGGTAGCGTCCTCTGTGGCCTGTGACCAGACACCACAAAGGACAACTCAAAGGAGCTCTCTTTGTAGCCAGTGACCAACCAGACATGACATCCCTCACCTCCTGCATCTACAATATTGTTTCTACAAAACTGTTTCTACAGTAAGTAGAAATTGAGAACCAAAATAGAATTGTGCTGTATAAAATAAAAGCATAGGAAATTACAATTCTTCTCTGACTCCTTCCTTAAAAGTTATTTTGACACAGGAACATTTCTTTGGACTAGGATTCCCAGGAATGTACTTTATAGAACAGTAATCAAGCTAATTAATTCCTGGCAGTACATTCCTCAGACTTATTTAGCTGAGCAAGTTTCTCTTCAAAATACAAATTACTTAATAGGCTTCATCTTCCAAAACCTTCCACTAGATATGTGAGGCATGGAGTATTGATAATTATCTTAATCAATGATGAAAAAGAAACAAGTCATGTTCCAAACGCAATGCAAAATTTTCAGTGTCGACCTTGAATTATCTTAGCTCATGCTGTTGCTGTCTATAGATATTTTGTATGTCTATACCTTATAAGAAATAATTATTCTCATCTAATAATGTAGTTTTTCAATACAGTATATCATTTCATTCTTTTTTAATCCTGTATGTCCTTTTATCCTCATTTTCACATACAAATTACTGTAATCAAACTGAAACAGTGTTGGGATACACTAGCTCTTTTCCTTGAAACTTTTTTAAAAGCTGTAATCAGAATTATTTTATGTACTTAATTCACACATTCTTTTAGAACAAACAGTACTGTGGTATCTAAACGTTCCCCTATGGAAGGCCTGCCGATTTCTGGAAAGTTTAATGAAATATATTTAGTCTTGAAAGTTTAAGATTTGCTATGATTGATGATACCCCTGGGTTCTAGCAGGCATGGAATAAGTACTTGCTGAGTAAATTTTTAAAATAGCTTAAAGAAATCCCAACTCTTTGCACCCTTTCAAAGTGTAGGGCAGGGGTGGCGAACCTATGACCTGGATGCTGCAGGGGGCTATGTGTGTTACTGAAAACACTCAAAGGTGGCATTGCCAATCTAGGGTATCCTGCTTAACTACTACTTTCTTTTAAGATGTTCACATGAACTTTTTCTTTTGCATACTATTTTATTGAAACATTATAGTAATAAATTAAATGAATAAATACATTTAATTCTACTTTTTATTTATATATTTGTTTATTTTGAAGTTAAAGGTAATATTTAAAGTTAAATTATTCCTATATCTAGTTCAGTACTTAACAATAATTATTGTACTTTTGGATGGGGAAGTAGCATTTTATTACCTTTGAATTGTTTGTATTAGTTTTCTTGCTTAATCTAGAAAGATATTTTTAGTTACACAAATAGTTGTAGGTAAAATACAAAATATCACGTGGAGTGATGTAAATTACATTTTCCAAAGGAGTGAAATATGCAATATGTGGCTGTCTGTTGTCTAACAAGTAGGTAATAAAAATGTACTCTCTTATGACATAAAACTATGTTTTATTTTGACACTGTTGCTATCTGCATAGGAGAAGTAGAGAGAGGAGACAGAAAGAAATACACGTAAGGTTCTGTAAGTACTTACCAGCTTTACACAATATAAAGACGTAGAAAATTCATTTCTTTTGGGGGAGGTCTTAAAATGAGAACTCAATAGTTGTGCTTCAAGATTCTCTGAACACTGCTAATCAAATCCTCAATTAACATGTGAATGTATTTATGTGATTTATTTCAGTAGGAAATTGTGAACTTGTATCATATTTTCTTGTGGTTATTAATAAAAGCAAGTTACCTTTACTGATCATTTTTTCACTCTCTATAGATCTATAATTTACAATTAACTATTTTACATGATTACTATTTTTTGGCTAGTAAAGAACAATCTTAATTTTAACTTTTGCTCTTCAGTCAACAAACTGGGTAATTACATGGTGTCCCTCAGGAGGTAGATGACAAACAAAATAAAGCAATTCAGTTTTTTTTTAAACAAACTCAGTTTAAAAGAAAAAAAATAAGAAAACATGTACATAGACCTAACAAGTGATAAAAACATATGAAAACACTCTAAGCAAGTACTCACTGGTGATTATTTTTGTATTTTAGAAATGAGAGATCTTTACTTCTCTGTTTGAGGCTAGAGAGAGACAGTGCAGTCCCTAAAGGGAGTTAGGATTTGTGCAGGCTGTACTGAAACAGGAGAAACACCTAGAGCTAAATTTAATTGTGCTTCTTAGACACAGAAGTGTATTGGTTAGGGATCTCTAGAGAAACCAAATCAATAGGAAATATATGTGCAATTACACAGGGAATTTATTAGGTAGGCTTCCAGAATTAGAAATGAGAGTACACGGTAGCCATCGGCAAGCTGAACACTAGAGGATCCAACGGATGCTAGACGTAAGGAGGCGGGGCCTCAGAACAAAGTGGGTCAGGCCACAAGCAAAAGCCTGGGAGCTCAAAGGAGACTGTCGTCCAAAGGTGATGGTAGCAAAAGATGCACTGCTCAAGCAAACTACAGCTTTGTGAAACCTTTCAGCTTCTTTCTTTTTTCATTTTTCCTCTTCCTTTATCCCATGCAGATTGCAAGCCTATTAATGATGTCACACATGATCAAGAGGGTCTTCACCCCTCAGTTTGTGGATCCACATGCCAGCCATCTCTAGAAACATCCTAGGGAAGCATTAGAATGTGCTTCCCTGACATACCGGGTACTTCTTCACCCAGTCAGACTGATGGGCATCTCAAGACTGATGTTCACAGAAAGTTATGCTTTAGTCTGAGGATTCTAATGTCAGATGCAAATAGCCTTGGACTATCTTCCAAAGCAGATTATGCAATATTATTAACTGGCAATCATAATATACTACAGTTTTGAAATAAGTGTCCTTTCCCCTTTATTGAGTTTGATACATTTTAGGCATAAAGTATGATGAACCTCATCACTGAGAATTTGTACCTATGCGTGATACATCTTTACTCTTATTTTCCCATTCCCCTGGCCTCCCTTCCACCCTTTCATACACCTAAGCTTTGTTTCCATTTTTCTTTTGGCAATCAATTTTTTCCCTTCTTTGTTTTCCCCTGCCCTTCCCTTAGTTCTTCTTCTCTGTATATTTCTTCCTATTTCACAATACCTATCACAAATTTTAGATTTCATTCACCCCTTCAGTTTTTCACACTAGATAAATGACATGGTATTTACACATCTCTGTAGTAATTATTTCATTTATGAGTATGATCTCAAGGTGAATCCATTTAGCTATAATATTTCAAGTTTTTCTTTCTTTATGGCTCTGTAATATTCCATTTTATTGAAAAACCCCACAACTTCTTTATCCAGTTACTATTTTATGGATATTTAGGCTGTTTCCAAGATTAGTCTTTACATACTGTGCTGCTATAAACATGGGGATGCATATGTCCTTGCAGTATGATGCTTTTGATTTTTTTGTGACTATGCCCAGCATAAAAATAACAGGGTCAAATGGGACCTCGAGTTCTAGTTTTTAAAGAAATTTCCACATTTATTCCATAGTCTTTGCACTAGTCTACATCCCTACCAACAGTGGAGAAGGGTTTCTTTCTCCTCACAGCATTTGTTGTTGGTTGATTTCATGGTGGTAGTCATTCCTTGTGGAGTGAGAAGGAATCTCAGTGTTGTTTTCATTTGCATCTCTTGAATGACCAGTAATCTTGTACATTTATTCATATAAGTCTTTGCTGATTTTACTTCTTTATCTGAAAAATACCTCTCCATTTCAGATACCCATTTTTAAATGAGTCTGTAAATTTGGAAGTCTCATTTTTTTAAGTTCTTTATATATTCTGGATATTAGTCATTTGTCTGAGGAACACCTGGTAGAATTTCTTCCCACATTGTAGGTTATCTTTTTGCCTTGCTGGTGGTATCTTTTACTGTGCACAGAATTTTAATATTATAAAATCACATATGTTGATTATTTTTGCTAGTTCGTATGCTACCAAGGTTTTGTTCGTAAAGTCTCCCTGCACCAACATCTTCCAGCAGATTTCAAGTTTCAGTTTTAATATTTAAGTCTCTACTCCACTTTGATAATAGTTTAGTGTACAATGAAAGATATAGATCTAGTTTTAATCTTTGACAGGTAGAAACCCAGTTTTTAAAGAAACATTTGTTAGAGGTTATCTTTCCTCCATCAAGGGTGTTTAGCTTCTTTGTCAAAGATGAGGTGACGTAGTATGTCTGAGTTGTTTTTTGATCTTCTAATCTGTTCCACTGATCTTTGGATCTGTTACCTTGCCAGTACCACATTGTTTTGGTCACAGGGCTTTGTAGTACAGTTTCAAGTTGGGGATTGTGATACCCCTGGCCATGTCTTTGTTGCCTAGAATTGTTTTTG
>PVIC010028111.1:0-23280 GCA_004025085.1 Thryonomys swinderianus
TCTGAAATTTTCTGACCATTAGCCCAAGTTGGGTAGTGTTCCTCTGACCACCAGCTTTCAACCTCCCAGACTGAGAGGCATCTGGGTGCATTTCCTACTTTGTAGGGGTATCTGCTAAAACCATGCTCAGTTCAAGCCAATATGTATAGGCTTGCTCTCCTTTCTTTAAATTCCTCACAAACAAATATGATGCTGTGGATTCAAATGTGCCAGGGGCATAGCACACTATTAAGAGGATCTAAGACTCTTAATTAGAAAAACACTTTGCTCAATCTCAGATACTTAATTTCAATTTTCACAAGAAAATCCAAAGCTAAAATCTTGTGTTCAGAAAAATAACAGTGTTAAAACTCACATCCATTTCAAGCACACAGCTCCTTGCCAGCACACTGACCAGTCAGTATCCAGAAACTTGGACAAGTTGTAATAAATGAGTCATCTAATGTCTCTCGGCACCTGTACTCCCTTCAGAGTGTGTGCATGCTCACTGAGCCCTGCTGTCCAGTGCTGAGCTGCTAGGGCAGTGCTGAGGGGGCCATGGCTCATGTGCTCACAGAGAGGGCTCTGCGTGTCTCCTCTGGCGAGTGTACCATACATTCACCACTACTGTTTCAGGCATTGGTAGTTTTATTGGCAGCTAAGTAGGTGATGATTCTCCTTTCATGATAATTAGAGTCAAATCAGGGGAAATTGAACAGTATTCTAGGGTTCTCACTAATAAACACTTCATTATAAACGCTAGTACGTGTTCTTTCAATTGGGAACACACATCACTAAGGATTTTAACTTAGATTGAAAGTGGAAGTTTTCCCCAAAGACTGTCATAAGAAAATGAATCTTCAGTCAAAATCTGATGATGATGTAAGGATTGGTCAAGGAGAGGTGGAAAAATCAAGTGAACTGTTTCTTATTCAAGAAAAATATAACAAAGGGCTTGTACAAAAGAAGTCATTGCAATGCTGAGGATATGAATAACAGAAAAAATGTAACCTAAAGATAGAATAGAGGAGACTTTGTAAACTGAAGCTGCAGTTGTAGAGAGATGAGCAGGAGCTTGGTTACAGTGGGATGTACCAGGATTTTGGTGTTTGTCCTGAGTAATGGATAATCATGGAAGGAGGTTACTAAAGGATATGGTATAATGTACCATCTTATTACCTAGACCTCTGTTAAATAGTATTTCTGAATGCTTTATGATAGTAGAGTTCAACATTTGTGTTGGTGACTTTAAGTTATCCTCAAATCCTAAAATATCTGCAGTATGATCAAGAATGTGGCATTTGCATTGGACACAGTTCTCTCTTTAGTTTATTTTTGTGAGATGATCCTTTTAATTTTGGTCCTCTAGAAGTTATATAACAAGCCACTGACAGTAACACCTCAGTTCATGAGCTTACCTCATTTCACAATTCTGAGGAAGAGGACTGTGTTCTTGTTTTTGCAGGGAAGAGGGCCGTGGTGGTACTCATCAGCTGATGTAGGCTTCACAAATGGAAGCACAGGCTGAACTGTTCACCCACAGAAACCTTTGTGAACTAAAATATTACTGTACTAACATAACACATGATACTAAGAACACATTCAATATGAAAAAACTTAAGTAAAAGTTTTTTGTCTTAAAGCTTACTGTGAAAAAGAAGATACAGAGTATTAACTGAGAGAAAAATAGTGATAGATTCAGTATGATCTGTGTACTAACTAGAATACCAGATTAGCAGTTAACTAGAATAGCAGATTAACTAAATTCTCTAGACTCTGTGGTATAACAATAAAATAGTTTCAAAACTATGATCCTTATAATGTTTGGGGGTAAATTAATTCATTGTTGACCGGACCCGGGTGACACAAAGCTTTCAAGTGGAAACTGAAAAAATTAGTTTGACATCTGGATAATTTGTCTGTAAGACAGGGAACATTCAAGTGTGCGAGAAGGGTGTAGATGATTGATGACAGTTTTCTGAGTTCTTTCTTATGTTTGATTTTTTTGTAAAGTGTCTAGAGGTAGAATGGTTTGTCTGATTGCCATTAGAATTGTTCCTAAGACTGATACCCTGTCTTGGTTTATTTTCTAACACTGGCTGTTTTATCTGCAGCCTCGTTTCAGTGGTGATCACTGAGAATTTGGATTTATAGAAACAAATAAGGCCATTCTTCAAATCACCATCTCAAAAAAATGAAATAGAAATATTTGTGTTTTCCTGTCATGCTCCTTCCATGTGTAATCTGTGATTACATGTTCCGAATCATCTCTGGCCCCCAAATTATGTACATATTCCCTCTTCCCCTTTATTCCCATTTTCTCGATGGTAAAATCTGACAAATTGAGCTCTGTAGATTCTTTTGTCTCTAATTCTTCCTTTTACTGGATAAGAATATTTCAAAGGTCACATGTTTGTTTTTCTACTTTGCCTTTCAGTTTTCTAATTCATACTAAGCTTACAGGTTGCCCTGGTAGTGTTTACAAAACACTGAAAAAACTTGATATTCTAGTCCACCTCAATTTGGCAGTGAAAAAAAGATGAGGAAAGTCACTGTGTATATGTGAAAAAGGGCCACAGTAGAGAAGTGAAAGAGACCATTGTAGTAATGAGTCTCTGAAACTATGGTGGGAAATACGTCTTCAGGATCAGGGAAAGGGTGGAAAGGAGAGGATGGGTAGGAAAAGGAAACACTGGTGAGTTTAAGATTGTGGAGGATGTAAGGGAAAGTGGCCTCAGTAATCAGAGTTACAGGTGTGAAATGAATGAATGTGTGCGGGGGAAGCAGCCAGATGAGAACTCTACTGACTGGACTGACACTGTTGCTGAATGGCAGATACAGAGTAGACATTTTGTTTTGAGGACTGAAGAACCTTCGTATCTTTCTGTGCTTGGGCTCTGCTAAGAATAAGGTAATCTTATCTTTACCCTCTGGATGAGAACACAAATTAAATGCAAATACTTTTTTTTCCTGGACTGGAGAGTCCCTTTAGCTATAATGAGCTATTTATTATATTTTAGCTCCAAGTAGACCAAGATTAAATCAGTCTTCTGACAAAACACATTTCGAAAATGAGGAATGAGATTCACACACTTTGGGGAGTGCAAATTCTCGGGGTCACTGTATAATGATAAATTCTCAAGTCCCATGAAAGTAAAAGGTCATGAGAGGAAGGATAATTACTGAAAAAATGTTTATGAAGAACTATGGAATAAACTGTGTGTATTTTATATTTTGCTTGGGGCTAGAGATGCAAGCATTCTTACAGGAAGTGGCCTGCAGGACTATGTGATTTTCATTCTGATATAATTATCCATATTCATTTGACATCTCCTCAGAGTAAGTGATACTACCATATTCTTTAATATTTTTAAATTATCACACTTTTTCTTGATACCCCGTGTCTATTTCTTTTAACTCCATTAAATAGATGTCTCCACTCCCTTATTTCCCAAGTAGCAGCCTAGCTTTTAGTTGCAGTAGATGAAGCTTTGGTCGTGACTATTCCTCATCATGGCTTATTTTGGCTGCCAAACCTCAGGAACACATGCACTTGAGCAGATGGATGTCTGGTGGTCTATGCTCTCATAGAAAATACAAACTCCATATGACAGATACTGATGTTATTGATAGTATTTCATAATTGAGCTACCTTTCGGCATGGTGACTGTGCTGGCCATACACACCATGAAGTGAGCCCTCAGGAATACAATTTATCATGGATTCTTGATATTCATTTTTTTCCTTTGAGAGAGGGTCTTGCTTTGTAGTTCAGGATGGCCCTGAGCTCACTATGTAGCCCAGGCAGGCCTGGAACTCACAGGAGTCCTTCTGCCTCTGCCTCCCTAGTGTGGAGTGCTGGGATTATAGACATGAGCTACCACACCTGGCACTGTGTTGTGGTACTAATTGCTGGTGGGTGTGAGTCACCATGCCCCACATTGGGTCATGTGGTTACTGGGGATCATATTGCTTGCCAGGCAGGCACCAGAACCACTGAGCTAAATCCCCAGCCTGACTCTTGATCTTGTAAAGGAAGAAAGGTGAGATATAATTTGTTTTCCAGTTGTGTGTATGTTGTCACACTCACTGCTCACTGGCTAAGCACACTCACTTTTGAAACTCATCAGAACATTGTGGCAAGTATCATTAGGGATAATGATTCTATGGAAATATGAAGGAAAAGAGAAGAAGGAAAATCACACAAAGGAAATAATATATGTAAGAAAAAGATTGAGGCTCTACGACTATGGTTTTTAAATCAAAGAAGCCAGTGTTTGCATTCTAGAGGTCCTCATGATTATATCTCTGAATGTGTGGATGTCACTCAATCTCTTAAACTGTTCCTTAATTTTGAAATGAAGACAGAAAACCCTGACTTCCAAAGTCATTGTGAAGAATAAATTCAGTAACAAAAGTATAGGTCTGAAATCATACCAGAACACAGTAATAGTTCAATGATAGTAACAACTACCTTCCATCCCAGCCTGAAATCAGCTGTGAGAAATCAGTGTGTGAGAAACTCATAAAGCATCCCTTGGCTATGTCATGCATGAGGAAAATCAGGATGTATCTCGAACTTCAATGACATAAAGTCAGTGATTTCAGTAAGCTGCACATTATGTGATTATTTATTGATATGCCACAAATTCTGCAGACAGGTGAAGCTCAAAGTCTAACAAACTTCAGCACCGCAATGTAGAGGGAAAAACCAAGTATCACCCAGCAGTAGACTTGACTCCACATCCCAAATGCCCTGCACTCCTTCCTTACACAGTATGTCGGTTACTTTTCTCTCACTGCTGAGATTATACCTGACACCCAAAGTTAAAAAGGGAGAGATTAATTTGGCTTATAATTGCAGAGGTTTCAGTGAATAATTGACTGGCTTCAAGGCAGAGATGACAAACAAGTTTCACAGCAGAGAAACAACATAGTGCACACAAACTACCAAAAATCCCAAGGAACCTTAACAATATCTTTCTGCCCCTTGTATCCCTCCAGACTACTGGATTAGGATGGTACCAAACCAATCACACATGTACAGCAGTTTAGTAAAAACACACCTTTAAGCTCAGTGTCACAAATCTCACATTCAGCATACTCTGAAAGAGCCCGAGACTTTGGGGGGACATCTGAGTACAACCCATAACACATACATACCAGCAGCCTCAAGGTTTTAACACCTAGATGCATTCTTTAAACTCGGAAGGAGAAATGAGGTTCTGAGTCTCAAAATGGATTTGCCTGTGGCAGCCATAAAAGTTATCATTCTGTCATATCTTACGGCTTACACAGAACATTTGTCTAACTAATATTACTGTCCTGCCAAATGCCACTTTGTGAATACTGATTCATTAAAACTACCTCTTTGTTGGAAAGAAAAAGTTCAACATTTTGGAATTCATCATTCTATGAAGATACAATTTGGCTGTCTGAGATACATTTTCCTCTTCTGATGCCATAGTATACATATATTAATGACATCCTTCCTTTTCAACAACCCATTGGATTCCACTGCTCATGTTTTCAAGTCAAACAATTAAATTCAATTTTGATTTATGTCCCTTATCAATCGTTACCATGGAAAGATACCAAGAAATAAAGAACACACTCCCATAAATGTCTAAAATGCAGAAGGTCAGATTCCTTAGGCTGTGTTTTTCTAACAGCTCAAAGTGAATATTTTAAGTAAAGGTGTTTTATTGATAAGCTAAAGTAAAACCTATTAATAAGTGAGTAGTAAATAAACCATGTGTTTCTCACATCTTTTATTCTGGCAGTAACCGAAGCCATTGATGAGCCTATATAATTTGGTAACAAGACTATTAAGACAAATCATACTTAAGAAAGTTAAATGCCTTGAGAATACATGTACAGAGGAAATTTATGACATACTAATTATTTCTCCCTGTCATTTTACTATTCTATTTTGCATTGACCTTTTATTGTTATATAGATATATTGCAGCACTTAATTTAGGTAGCAAGATGCAGGAACTGCCTCAAAATGTTATAGATAAATAATGTCTAACCCTTTGGTGCTTGGAGATATTTTGAAGCTGTTTTAATGAGGAGCAGTGTAAAAAATGTGTTTTTATACCTTTGTGCTTTCTTAAACAGAGATTCAAGTGGGATTCATTATTATTTAATCTCTGGACATATATTATAAGATTGTGTACTAATACAGTTATGTGTTAAACTGCCATCTGACTCATCTCTAAATATCAATCTCAGTCAGTAGTTCTCTAGGTTTTATCACTCCTAAGTCTTTCCTTACATATTCCTCAGTGGCTAGATTCTGTTTTCGTGAAAACTGGAAATATAACCCATTAGTAAGTATTTTTATTTGTTAACTCACTTATTGAAAAATAGACATTAAGCATTAAATGTCTCTCGGTTCATAGAGATGCTAGGGTATAATCATTCTGTGCCCTAGGGAAGGCATTTGATAGCAGCTATTTGGGTGAGTTGCTAACAGATTCAGTTCATTGAGGTAGGTAGTGTGACAGCAGTCTGAAAGTTACATGTGTCTGAATGTCACATCAGAAATCCACATCCATCTTGGAGAAACTCTTTAAATCTCTTTTGAAGCATGGATATTGAATAAGTATGACCATAAAAGATGACTAGGCTTAATAAAGAGTTAAAAATAGAATTCATTGCCACATTAAATCATATTAAATTTCAGGCCAGTTTTATGGCTTCATTTTTAATTCAGTTAAAATATGAAAGTTAATTTTCATGTGTTATTATAATATGAGAAATGTTCTAAAGAAAGGAATTTAAGGAAAAAAGCCACTCTTTTTGATGACAGTGTGTTAACAATAGTGTCAATATTTAAATATCCTATTGGATGAATTTAAGAAGAGCAAAATGATCTGTGATTGTGGCAGTGATGAGTATTATGGGCTTTCATATGGCTATATGTAGTAGCATACAAATCTCAGTCAACAAACTAAGCAACATAGAATAATATAACTCTTGAGTGTTTTTATTATTTCCCTTTGTTTTGTAAATGTCCATTCAGGTGTTTTATAGAAAATTCATTAGTCTTTTTATAGCCCACTCCAAGCCCATCCCAAGGAATGGTACATAAGTTACAAAGGGCTTCTTCAGGACGAAGACAGTGAAATTACTTGTGGGATATCTTCATTCTGGCTATTGGCAACTATCCCTGACTACTCACCATACACAACTCCATCTGTGCCTAGGCTTTCTCTGGTAATGATTCTTGGTCCCAGCTTCATCATCATCTCCAGGTTCAGCTCAAATTTCACTGGCTACCCGAACACTCTTAAAATGTTGCTTAAAGAGGTTGCAGAGCCCAGGACGTTGCCAGGGCTGAGGTCTGCATTTATCTTTTATCCCTTCATTCACTCTGTTCTTTTTTTTTTTTTAGACAGGGTCTCGCTTTGTAGTTCAGGCTGGCCCTGAGCTCACTATGGTTCCCAGGCAAGCCTCAAACTCAGCATTCCTCCTGTCTCTGCCTCCCAAGTGCTGGGATTACAGGCATGAGCCACCATGCCCGGCATTGTGGTATGTGGTATTGATGGCTGGTGGGTGTGAGTCTCCACACCCAGCATTGTATGTGGTTACTGGGGATAGCACTCAGGACCTTGTGCTTGCGAGGCAGGTGGCGGAAACACTGAGCTAATTCTCCAGCCCTCTGTCTCTCTCTGTTCTTATCCTCTGTTTCTAAATGCCTTTATAGAGGCTAAAGAAAGAGGAGGGGGGACTTCCTTTCAGTCGAGCCCTTCCTAGTTGTTTGTATATGGCATGTGCTTTATTACCTGAATCCTTCCAGCATCTAATTTTTGAAACTTGATGCCTAGTACTGACCATACATACGATGCTGACTTTTAAAATTTTTCTTCCTGTTCTTCACTTATGTTCTATTATAACCATCCTCCCAAAAAAAACAATGCAGAAGAGTTCAGAAATAGCATAGGAAAAAATCAAAATGTTAGGACAAATATAAGAAACTCAATAATACAGAGACATGATATTAGAATACACTGTTGGCCTATTAGGTATGACACCATCTGCAATACAACCAAAATAGAAAAGTTGGGGTAGGTGAGGGTGTTGTCTTAAAAAATACAATTAGACTACTGAGCTAAACCATTTAAAAAAATTTTATTTCCACATCTAGAGCAAAGCCCATGGTGAAGTCTGTCTCTAGTGAATACTTCTTTCTGCTTCCAGCCCTGCAAAGCTGGAAATAAGAGGGTGTCTTTTCTATACACGATCTTGATGAAGATCAGATTTCCTCAAATTCCTCCTGCCACATAGTACATCTAGGTACTGTGTTTAATTCTAAGCAGAATACCAAGTTGAAAACTCAGGAGAATTCAGCCAAAACTGTTTTCAGAAATGCTGTAAGCCATAATTATTTGAGCCGTGTATCATTTCTTTCTCATTGACTCCAGTGCACCATGGCTTTAAAAATGAGAGTTATAGCTCTTCCATTTTCAGAAAATCTGCCAGGCTAGTCTTCTAATGCAAAGAAACTCTTAAGCTAGGGGAATAAATGCATATGTATATTCTTAGTAATAGTCCTAGTAAACGAAATGCCTTTATAAACAGTGTAAGTGTTATAAATTGGATGCTTAGAGTTGTTTGAGCAGGTGTAAGAGAGGGCTATTGAATGTCTTACCGGCTATCATCAGCAAGCTACAATGGAACACAGCCTCCCTCAGGAAGGGGCTTCTTGTAATAGAGGATCTCACTCCCTTTCTACCCACCCAAAAATATGAACTAAGAGCATTTTAGGGTTTTATGGTATTTGCAGTGTCATAATCATTTTACTAGAGAATGCATTGTAGTCACACAGTAAATGTCAGTCACATATAAAACCCAGAGGAATACTCTCTAGAGCTACTGCTAACTTCATTTCCCTTGTTGCTATAATGAGAACTTCATGCATAGGAGCAAAATACAGAGAGGCTTCTAATTCTTTTATCCTCATCCTCAAATAGTGATTCTTGTTTATCATCTTGGGCACATAAAGCATGTGCTTGCTGTAAGCCTGTGTCATGTGGAAAACCAGTATTCAGGCTGCACACTTGAGCCTCAATCATTTAGTCATGAAAAACTTCAGACAGAGAAGTCGAGTTGCCTAAGAGCAGTGCCAAGAGACTTACATGGTCCTACCCATGTGCGCCATCTCAGTCACTGTTCATGATGGGAACTGATGCCCACCTTAGCTTTTGTTACAAGAAAAAAAGAAAGCCCTTGGACTCATTTGGTTGTATCGCAACTCTTCATTTTCATATCCAGCTTTATCTTTACCTTAAACATCCTGGGCCCTGAAAATCATGCTCCACACCTAGCAGGGCCTTCTGTGTGCTTACATCCTTCTGTTTGAGCCCCTTGACGTTCTGGGCCAAG
Source organism: Thryonomys swinderianus (assembly GCA_004025085.1). Taxonomy (NCBI): domain Eukaryota; kingdom Metazoa; phylum Chordata; class Mammalia; order Rodentia; family Thryonomyidae; genus Thryonomys; species Thryonomys swinderianus. Next base: position 9,372 of record PVIC010028111.1, read on the forward strand.
ACGAGACTGCCATCCTCCCTTCTTCACAGTCAAAATAGAGCAAACTTAACCTTGTGGAAACTCTCTGACATCTATTAGCACAACCACTAATGAGGAAAATATAAAAAGTCCAATGTGCAATGAAGTCTGTTCGTTTTGTCCTGCATTCTCTCTCTCTCATTCGGTCACTCAGTAGGTGTAAACTGAGCAGGAATCCTGGACCAGGAAACATGCTGGGAGGGAGAATATAGGCCAGCCCTGTACTTTCAGCAAGGTTATATTGCAGAAAGGGGGAAGAAAGATTAGAAGTTACATTTAATGTCATAAAAGAAAAACCAGAGCTAGAAAGCAATAGTAAAAAATTGTTTCAGGAATATAGTTGGCAGAGTTCACTGAAACAGCTCCATCCTACTGTGATAACTTATTCCCGCTGCACAGATGGTAAATTATCCCTCAGATAACCTCAACCAATTATAAAAGCAGCTTATTTCTCTGAATACGTTTTCTCTTCTTTTCTGCTTGGTTGCTTCTTAAGATCTTTAGGAAAATGAATATGAATAGGCATTGTCTCATTTGGGGTAAATTCATGGTTTATTTTTTTATTTTTATTTTTTTTTTTTTGAGACAGGGTCTCACTTTGTAGTTCAGGCTAGCTCTGTGCTCACTATGTAGCCCAGGCAAGCCTCGAACTCAGCAATCCTCCTGTCTCTGCCTCCCGAGTGCTGGGATTACAGGCGTGAGCCACCACGCCTGGCATGGTTTAATTTTTATAGTGTTCGCTTCATTGTGTGGCACCCAGGCTTATCAGGGTTCTTACTGAGAGATATTTGATGGTCTCCATTGATTCTTTTTAGTTGTTGCTAATAAACAGCTTAGTAGTGACTTCATTGACCTTATTTCTTCTTTTCTAGATTCAAAATAGGGTCATGTTTTTTTTTTTTTTCAGTTTCTGTTCAAAATTTATTATATTGGTAATTTATATTAATAAAACTGGTAAACAGCTTGCACAACAACAACAACAACAAAAAATGACACAGGACCCAGAGCTCTTGTCACATTGGCAGCAAAATTATATAACAGGGAATCGTGGCCCTGAATATAAAATTCTCTCTTAATACTTCTTCGTCCCTTGGGTGCCCATTCTGTTTGGGTGGAGCAAGTGCAGGCCTGAAAAACTGAACTGATAAGATGCTAAGGCAGCAGTAAATAATACTGTTAAGGCAACACATATCTCAATAAGGTAATAAATGCAAGTCATAAATTAACCTTCCAAAGTGGTGTGAAGATCTAGCACAAGAAGTTAGTTTTACTACCCAAGGAGATTGTTGAATGATAAGATGGAAATGTCTTTTCATTTAAAAAAGAATTGAGAAGAATTCAGTGCAAGTTTCAGACAAGTTTGTAACAAACTGCTACATTTTTAGGATTAAACTTTTTAAAAATACAAAAGCAGAAGGGAAGGAAAATCATGCCAACAGCTGAACTGAAGCAGTTTCCTTTTGTGGATAGATGTTATAAAAATCACCACAATGTGTAGCTAAGGATGACTCATATTTGGTATCCTGACTATTCATATGCCTACATAAATTACGCTTCCCTAGATACTATATATCAGTATATCCCCTCTTTCTTTGGACAAGCTTTGATACTGTGAAGAGTTACTTAATTTGAAGCATTCAAAATTTTATTTGGCGGTATTCTTAGCATACAAAACTAACTGTTACTCTCAGTATTTGGAACATTCAAATGATCAAATATTTATAAGAAAAAGATTTAAACTCTCAGCATGGTCTCTAAACTCCAGAGGCACAAACTTAGGCACTCACTTCTTCGTTTCTGTCCAATTTTCTTTTCTTTTAACTCTGTTGACCCTAAGCAGGACTTGAATAAGTAATTGTTAAAGAATTAATTACTGACACAATTGGCATTTTTAATTGGATTCTTTATTGTTATATTTTGTATATAGCTCACAAGCACACTCAACATTGGGGAATTTGTACCAGCACAAATTAACACTAGTTAATTCTCATTTTTATCCATATCCCTACCCACCCCACAACTTTGCATTTTGTTAACTATCATTTCTGTTTCTATGGTAACTATCATCCTTTCCATGAGGTTAACTATCCCATCTTCCATCCTTAAAAGCTGAGTTTGTTTGAAGTAGTCAAGTGCAGCTGATCAAAGTGAAAGAGGACAGCTAGGGGTAAGTGTCTGCATTTCCTTGCTGCATCCACAGCACTGAAGTGATTTCTCTTGTTTACAAAATGATCCTGAGCAAATGGATTGACTCCAGCTTTGTGGGGTCTATTAGGCTATATATGTTAAATGTCTTATAAGTCCATTATGTTTTTTCTTCTATAAGACACAGAAATAAAATAGCAAGATCTGCATTTATTTGAGTTGACAGGTATTCTACTGTAAGGAAAAAATGTGAGATGCCAAATCCAGTGGAGTATAATATGTTACCTGTACAGCTCTTTGCTAAAAATGACAGGAAGTGAGGACTCAGGGATGCGTCAGGCTTCCAGCCATGACCCCGTGCCCGTGCTCCTCTCAGTTGTTGTTACCCTTGTAACTGAAAAATCACTGAACTTTCTGTGGGATGGGGAAGATCTAAGATCCAGGGTTAACATGATAATAGTAAAAACGACAAGATACCCAGTGCTTAGGAGATAGTTTCTTAAAGGGCATTTTTTTCTTTGAAAAAACTGCATAGCTGTACAGAAATTTGAAGGAACAAACATTTTATATATTTTCAAGTTTGGCTCTCAAGGTTTTAACTTTAGATATCTTTTTTAAGATAAGCTATATTTATTGAGTATTTTCATTGTGCTAGTTATTAGCCCAAGCACTGTGCATAGATGATAAATATCTTCAAAATGGGCATTACGTTTTTATGCTCAATTTTTAGCTGAGAAATATGAAATTCAATTTGAACTCATTTGCTCCTCACAGGAAGCCTTTTGAGATGGTACTGTTTTCCCTTTTTCTATAAATGAAGGAAAGGAATGGCAGGATGGCGCAGTGATTGGCCCATGGTCATGGTCTGGCTCTGAGAGCTGAATCACACACACACACACACACACACACACACACACACACACACACACACACACACACATTCTTTTTCCTCAGTTAGAAAGCCATAAAGCCAGAATCTGAACCTAAATCAGGATGCCCCAGAGGCCTTACGTTCCTCCTTTCCTATGTTCCTCCTTTTTTTATTTTTATTTTTTTCCTGTTTTAAACTGCCTGTGTTAAGACACCTCAGAGTAACTGTGGAATATTATGTCTAACACATTTAAGACCTGGCTCTCATTACCACGATAGCACTTGAGAAGATAAAGGAGTGAGAAGTGTGAGCACAGGTGGCATGAGTAGGTGTAATTGTCAGTTTGGCTGGGTCGGGAGGCTCCTGGAAAGGGGACTGGAAAGTGGGGGTGCTGCACTCGGCAGTACATTAATCCATCAGTCATGGTCGAAGGTGCTATTATGTGGAGGGACCTAGTTGGACGTGAGTCACTTCGAGCATCCTCTTCTTGGGCTTATCTCTTGCTTGTCCTTTTCCTGGGCGCTGTTTCCTAGATACCATGGAGTAAGCATGTTTGCCCTACACACCCTTTCACTGAGATATTTGCACCTGGAAGTCACCAGAACTTGGATGAAATTGCTGAAACTTTGAGCTAAATCAAACCTCTCTTCCTTTAATCTTCAAATGTTGTGTGTGTTCCTTAAGAAGGGGAAAGCTGGCTGATACAGAAAACTGGTAATAGAGAAGTGGAGTTATTGGTGGAACTATACTTGACCAACTAACTGGTTAAGTAGCCTTTGGAACTGGCTTCAAAGAGGTGTTTGGAAAAGTTTAGAAACACAGGACAGAGAATTTCAAGCATGTTCAATGTAAAACTTTATGGGTGATTCTTGCAGGAGAGCAGAATGCTGTTAAGAATGCAGATAGTAAAGGCCAGAGTCATGAAGTTTTAGTTAAGAATAGGGAGTCTGTTGGAAATGGAACTGCAGAGAATGAAAGTTACATTTTGGCAAAGAATCTGTCTGCATTTTGTGTATGCCATAGAATTTCATGTGAGACTAATTTTAATAATATTGAACTAATTGATCTAGTGAAGAAAATCTCAAGCCAATGTTTAGGCCAAAAGCAGAGCAGAAGTATTTGGAAAGTTTTACTTTTGGCCTAAAAAGAACAAAACAAAGTTGAAGCCAAAGGAATGGTAGTTGCTGAAGAGATTAGAAAAGAAACCAAGTACTTTGCATTGGAAGCAGAAGGAAGAAGCCTTAAGAGCGTCTCAGGAAATGGAAGTACTCTACCCATTACAGGCATAAGAGTAAACTTTCCATTGTAAAAGAGTACCTGTGGGACCCCTGCTTGAGAAGCATCTTCTAAAACATTGGATTCATGTTGCCATGCTCAGCCTTTCGGCACTCAGAGCGGTGCTGCCACGGCCCAGCGAAGGCAGGTCTGTTGTTCGTACTTGTGGTAGACAATGCCATTATCCAGGTGGGGCTGTTTTTTCAGGTGTGCAGACTTTGAGTTACAGGATCAGACAGGATTTCACCCAGATTTCAAAAGAAGACCTAGGAGGCCAGACAGTGTATTTTTGAGAGGTAGGTAGGAGGAACTATGAAAATGAAGATGGAAGTCCAGAGGTGTCTCCATCAAGTGGAAGATTCCAGAAGCATGGAACTTCTGAGAAGGAGACCTAAGGCAGTGAGCAGAACCCGCCCAAGGGACAAACTTTGTAGTCTGCCGTCAGCAAGGCCATAGGGATGGGGCCATCCTAACCCTTTAGAACTCTGATCTCATCACCACAACGGCCCTTTGGAATGATAATGTTTACCCTGTCCTGTTACATTTCAGAGATACTTAACTTTCTTTTTTTAACTTAACAGAAATTTACAGCTAAGGGGAAACTTTGGATTTGGGCTTCACAGTAATGCTTGCATTATTGAGACATTAGGGAGACCATTATACAACTTTTCAGTGGTAGATGGGATAGTTATAGCATGTTAGGTAAAATTATGAACTTGTGTTTATTTAGAAATGAAGCGAGGTTTAAAGAGGTATGTCTGGGTGTCAGGTAGATAAGGGATAGAATGTGGCAGTTAAACTGGATTGTCAACTTGGTTGGCTCCTGGGCCATCTATGAGATTAGTCAAGCATGGTTCCTGATGTGTGTGGATGAGTCATAAAGGCATGAGCAGAGTATTATGTCTGGTTTCTGGCCCCTTTCCCTCAGGTGTTATTCTGCTTCCCAGCCTCCATGACTCTCCTCCATCACTCTGCTCTTCCCTTCTGCTTTGGAGTCAGCTGACCATAGACTGAATCTTAAACTACGATCAAAGTAAAGCTGTCCTCTTTTGAAACTGCATATATTTAGTCCCAACAATGAAAAGCTGACTCATACAAACTCTACTGTTCTTTTGTGCAACTGTCTAAAACTCAAGATTCTGAAAGGAACCCTGTACTATATACATTGTCACCTCAGTTTAAGAATTTAGTTCATTCCATGATTCTGGAAAAAATGGTCACATTTGTGTTCATGCAGGGCAGAGAGCCGCGGTCATATTTGTCACCCAGGCAGAGTTCACAAACAAAAACAAAATTTCTCTAAATGCTTCTGGTGGTGAATCAGATTGTTCATAAAATCATTGATGAACAAAGATAGCCCTGTACTTGGTCACTATTGAGGTTTTCTTCCAAAGCAGCCTGTATTTCCTACTGAGTTCTTTCTTAATCAAAAGTAGAAAAGGACTGTGACCCATATGAGAGAGAAAGACACAGAGACAGAGACAGAGAGACAGGAACAGAGACAGAGACAGACAGACAGAGAGAGAGAGAGAGTTCAGATCAGGAGTGAAGAACCCTGACATGTGTGCTACACTTCCAGCATGTCCTTTGCCTCTTTTATAGGGAGAGCCTGTTAGACTGTTGACCTCTTTCTAATATTTTTCTCACCTTAATACCATACCATGTGCTCTTTTATTAAAATGCTGTGTTATATCTTTTTTGGGTTGTGCTCCTTACTAGCATCTTGGAAAGAAAGACTTTTAATGCTGTCGCTAGGGTTTGTCACTCTGGTTTGTCTTCTGTGAGCAGGACATGTTTGTGCACTATGCTATAATCCTGGGGAAAACTCACAGTATTCTCATGGGCAGAACCACAAATTCTGGCAAACCGATAAGCCTAACATGGTAGTGAGAAATCTACATACTTTGTAATTATTTTAATTTTGTAGGTCATAAATACTGTATCTGTTGTTGGTTGGGTTATTTGGTGTGTTAAATGATAGCCTAGTAACTTGATATACCATCATATGTTTTATCTTTTATTTCCTTCCTTCTAATGTGTGTGAGTTAATATAATACATTTTTGGAAATATCTTGCCTTTTTTTTTTAGTACTGAGGAATAAACCAAGGGTCTGTGCACTGTGTCATGTCCTTTCACATTGTTTTGTGTTTAATCTTGAGACAAGCAGTCAATAAGTTGCCCAGGTTGGCCATGAACTTGCTGTCCATCTTCCTCAGCTCCCCTGAGTGCTGAGGTCCCGGGCATGGGCCATACCATACCCAGCTGCTTTGTCATTCTTTGACTGGCTTCCTCAGCTTAAATTTCTACACGTTGTGGAATGCATTAGTAAAGACTGAGCACTTTAAAGTGTGATTGCTTTATATGAATTTCAATTCCTGCTAGCTATAAAGCATAAAACAGGTGACGTTGCATCTCTGTGACTACTTCCTAACTTATAACGCATTATGATAATAAAGCTACTTGGTGGAGTTTTATTTTTAAGGCAAAGTGGTACATGAGTTGGTGCATCTAAAGTGCTTAACTCAATGACTGTCACATAAGAAGCCTTTGATAAGTGATAGTAAAATGCAAGTTATCTATTTTTTTCATTAACAACTCAAAGACTATAAACATTTTTGGACAATTGAAATATATTGCTCTGTTGCTTTCTGAAAGCACTATATTAATTTATTCAGCCGCTGGCAAAGCTAGTAAAATACTACCTCTGTTTTGATTTGTATTTCTTGGAAAACTTGCAAGATGGAGTTTTTTTTTCCATATGCTTTGGTACTGATATATCTTTTTTATGAGTTTCACTTTAGAGTCTTTAAAGTGTTTTAATATTCCTCATGTCATTTGATCATCTCCATAATTCAGCAGTGTTGGCAGAGCTAATAATATTTACAGTCTACTGAAAAGAAAGATAAAAGCAGAGTCCTTGGAGTTTTATTAAGTGGCTCTCCCAAAATTAGCTAGCACGGGATGCAGCTGAGATTTGAGTTGATGTACTTTGCTTTTCCTTGAAACAGTGACTCAGGGGAAATGGTCTCTCCTTGCCATGAAGCGGTTAATAACTTTTTTAGGTACAAAACCTAAATAAGCAGGGTCTCACTCCTCCTTGAAAACATTTAAGCCCATAGCATCAAAATTACATATCTTATAAGTTGCTCGAGTTCCCTTTAACTGATTTGAAAACTGCAAAAGAAACCATGTGCTCTTCTTCTTAGTAGAAAATGTACATAACCCAGGATGTTTACCTCTGTGGTGCTGGGTAGGGGTGCATTTCCTCTTATATTGTTGCCTAACAGGTACATGAAAAAAATGCCTGTCATTATTCACCAGAGAAGTATAAAATGAAGTACACTGCAGTTTTATTACATATGGACAAAAAATTGGCATCAAACATTAAAGCAGATATAAATTTGGGACACTTTTTAAAAAGTAAAATATGATTAGATATTAAGATATAGTACTGTACTCTCAGTCATTTCTCCAGGATAAAAGAAAACTTAGGTTCCCCCAAATGCTCATGTAGAAATATTCACCACAACTTTATTTGTGATATTTCCCCCCTGCTAGGGGGAAATCATCTATTGATCTGGTTTCTGCTTGTCTTACAGGCAGAGGCACTGATTATCAAGATGTTTTCATAGCAAAAAGCCTTGGAAAATACACATAGTGTATCATCTTGGAGCACAGGGAAGATTTGTTTACTGGACATCAAAATAAAGATATGTCTCTAGGACATAAGGCTACTTAAGTTGCCTAATGCCCTGTGCAAAAGATTCAGCTTTTTGAACTTCAGAACTGAATAGCTGTATCATAAACCCATTGTATGTGCACAAGCCACATGGTTTCCCATCATGAGACTTACAGGGACCCAATTGAGGCCGTGATTTTTCTTCTTGGTCTTCCTGGCTTTACAGCTTCATATGTCATCTATGGAACTGTGAACATTTAATCTGTTACCTGCAGATTAAATCTCAGTCCCCTCATGGTGCTTGACACAGTCAAAATTTCAAACTCATGGGCTGGAGGGTTAGCTCAGTGTTTCTGGTGCCTGCCTCGCAAGCGCAAGGTCCTGAGTTCAATTGCTGGAAACCACATACAATGCTGGGCGTGGAGACTCACTCCCACCAGCCATCAATACCACATACCACAGTGCTGGGCACGGTGGCTCACGCCTGTAATCCCAGCACTTAGGAGGCAGAGACAGGAGGATTGCTGAGTTTGAGGCTTGCCTGGGCTACATAGTGAGCTCAGAGCTAGCCTGAACTACAAAGCGAGACCCTGTCTCAAAAAAAAAAAAAAATTCGAACTCATATGTCCATCATAAGGAAAATGAATATCAACTACTACATACCTTCCATAGAATAATTCTTACCCATAAAAAAGTAACGAGTTGTTCACTCAGACCTACAGTTTCCTGCCACTGGGTTGATACCAGAGGGCCACAGAAACAAACCAGGAAAGTAGGGTGCAGTGGGTGTTGCACAGTGAGTCCTAGCAGGACAGGAACCAGGTGCCATTAACCAGCACTCAGGCCTGCAGCTTTCTTACCACTGGGACCACACCAGAGGCCAGCAGAAAAATGGACCAGAAAAATAGGGTGCAGCAGGGATTGCCCAGTGAGTCCTAGCAAGAAGTGTCATTAACCAGCAGTCAGGTCTGCACTCTTCTATGACCAGGGCGAGACCAGAGGCCTTGGAATCTCCATTTTGTTGTGGGCCAAGCTGCATATGACTGTTGGATGGGGAAGAGCCTCAAGAGGCACCACCTGCTTATCTGTGGACACTAAATAAGTGTGGCAGTGATGCTGGAACCTAGAGAGAGTCCTTCAGTGACTTCCTCCACCCAGTCCACCACATCGAAGAAAACACTCATTGAAAGATTGAGGGAATCCTGTTGACTATAGTCATAGGTGAGTTGGTGGACTCAATTCCAACTGCAAGATCCTGGGCTCTCACAGTGTTCAAGCCGGCAGGAGTTCAATGAGCTCAACTCAGACATTACACTCATATTCTAAACAATGGATGGCAGCCATCTCCCTATGACTCATCAACTTTGATCTGCGTGCCACTTCCCATACCATCTACAGGAGACAACACATCCACACTAAGAATGCCCATTTTTTGTAGTGTTTTTTGTTTTGTTTTGCTGTTGTTGTTGTTGTTGTTGTTGCTGCTGCTGTTATCCTCTTTCTTTCTTCCTTTGCTCTAATTTTCTTTTTTCCTTTCTTTGCTCTGCATTTGTTGAGTCTGACTTTTTTTCCTGTCAACTGCTCTCATTTTTACAGAAGAGGGAAAATAGTCTCCTGTTTGCCTGCTGCTCATAGGTACCCCTATTCTTCTCTTTTTCTTTTACCCTATTCCTGTCCTCCAGTCAGAATCAGTACCTAGAAGGTCCAGTCTAATATAATAAGGAAAATGGGTTTCAGATGTGACTGATAGGAGTCAGATCAAAATGACTTACATTTCTGCAATTCAGTGTAAGCAAAGCAGGGAGGGGCCAGTGAAGTATTTTAATCTGGAAGAGTGAAATGACTTGTAAGTAGAAATTGTTAATCTGACTGCTGTATGAAAACAACACCAGTGGGCTTCCAGATCAGGTACTCTAAGCCCCTGAGGAAGCCATATGGTGGTCCAGGTAGGAAATGGTGATGACTTGGAATGGGGGAGTAGCTGGCAAGTTGCAAGGAGAGAGAGACTTTTTGATAGGTTTAATTCTCAAGAATCAGAGCCTCCATAATTTCATCATGTGTAGGATAAAAATGATCAGGGCAGTCAGGTTTATATAGCTGGATATATCAGAGTCCAAGCAGAAAATGTGGGTCTATTCAAATGAGGTTATTTAAAAGAAGTTCATAAAGGGATAATACATGAAATGAAAAGTGTCTTCAGGCAACAAAGGATAGTGCAATACCTCTGAGCTAATAACAGAGGGAACTATTACCCTCCTAGCCAGACAAAGCAAGCAGAGGTAGTAGTGGCTCATAATTTCAGAGAAAATTATAAGGAACATCCATCTGACAGGCAGGTAGCCACATTGATAGAAAATAAGTCCAAATAATTCTCCTTAATAATACTGAGTCATTGGCTTCTATTGGCCAAAACCACAGGCTATTAGGAGAGAGCTCTTTTGTCTGTCCATCAAGATAATCTTCTCAGTGTATAGAGAATTATATCAAAAGAATGGGGAGGGGCTGATACATAGTATGTATAACATTAGGGTTATCATGTATTCAGCTGGGCAAGATCTGGAGAATGGGACAAAAATAGTTTAGTTCATTTTAGCTCTATTTAGGTCAATATCATAAGACATAAAACAATATGAAAGAAAATCATTGTATAGGCACAGAATGCACAAGTCTATACTGAGATACAAAATACTGATTTTGGTAATAGAAAATAGTAAATGTCATTGGAAATGTTATTTGGCCTAGGAAAAAGTGAGTATGAAGAGAATAGAATTGTAATTCCTATACCCCAGGATATTCTGATGAAAGTGGTGAATCCTTTTCAAAGAAATTATCCTTGTATTTGTTCACACATCTCTGATGGCTCTACACAACTTGTAAACAAAGTCAATGATTGCTCTGGTTCCAGGCTGTCCTTCCAAGAATGTTTGTATAGTAAATCACTTGAAAAGATAGGGATAGTTCTCTTTATAGTAAAGGTCAGACACATTTACTGTTCAGCATAGATGGCCAGACTCCCTAAGCTCAGGGCTCCTTCTTGTATAAGACAGCCTGCTGTATCACTGGGCCCCTTTTCTGGCACATTTTTGGAATTAAGGATTAGGGATCCAGAGCCAAGAAAACAATGATGATGATATTCTACTACTGTTGCTAGATTAAAACCTGCTGTGTATTTTGCAAAATCCAAGAATTTGTGGTACAACTCATTTGTAGAGTTGCCAGTGAGGAAAATCTCAGAACTTTCAAGATTCCTGACCAGTAATTCAACATCTACAGCAGACAGCAGTGAAAGAAATAGAAGTGGGTTTACTTTTTTGTTTTTGCCTTTTGTTTTGTTTTGTTTTTGTTTGTTTTACAGAAGGAGAAATGAATTAGAAAGTACAGGGAAATTCGGGGCTTAAGGATGTTAAGGCTGGGAAGTTAGGCAAGAGGAAATTTATCTAATAGAGAAGCTTGTCCAGTGAGCAGTGATCATTAGAACTAGAATGGGAAGCCTCCAAGCTTTATTACTGAGAATGATCACTGGAGCCTAAAAAGATTCAGGAGAGCTTTGAAGATAAAGTATGAAGATTAAGGTATCAGTTCTAGCAAGAGTAGGATAAAAATGTTGACCTTTAGTTTGATTATCTGTTTCTGGTTATGGATGAAGAGACAGTGCAAGTGACACAGTATTTCTCATGTCCTCTAGGCAACACAGAAGATCAAATTTGTCTCCTATGGCTACTTTTATGTACTTGAAAAATCCAGCTTAGGCTAGAAGGCTTGACTATGGTCACAAATTAGTACATGCAGAGTACAATCTAAGCCTAGGTTTATGTCACACTAGCTTACAAGTTCCTAAGCCTTTTACAGTGGTTAATTGATTATAAAAGAACAGGAAGTGTCACTATATCGATTTCAAAATTAAACCATGCTGGTGATAAGTACATGTTTTAAACTAAGCTTAGAGGTCAAGAACTTATGCCCTTAATGAAAAATGACTCTTCAGTATTACTTAATTACTATCCTCTCATAGGTGACAAAGAATCGCTAGCTTCTTGTCAAGTAATCTTTAGTATGTTCTGACAGGTCAACTGCCTATTCAACCTTCTGGTTAGTATTATGTTAAGAATTTTTCTTGTCAAGTGCTTTATGTTTTTCACAAGAGAGATGTGACAATCCTAAACAACTCAGAGCCTTCAGAACCTCTCAGTGTGGAAAGATACTATTTTCCTAAGTTATTACTATGGTTAGGTTTCATTATAAATGAACCTTTCTGTTGTTGAATAATCTTGATTAACCGGTCAAACATACATGGGAATAATATATATATACAAGTGATTGTTTTTTACTATAAAACCTTGACTTGAAAAGAAGGTACAGTTCTTCATCTTTAGTTGAATAAATTAATTTTTAAAGTACATTCCATAGCAAGTATGGTCCGTGTCTATATAATGGTTCAATATGTGAATGAAATCTCAAATGTGCCGTTATTTTTTTCTCATCTGTATTTGAAGTCATCTAATTACTTGAATTAAAACCTATCTTGACAACTAGCTATCCAGTCTGAAGGATTATAATTTTTCTTTTTTACTTGAGACAGATGCTACTTGTTCATTATCATTTTTCCTTTTTCAAGAAATTTATTCTTTCATACCTTATCACACACACATTTACAACACAAACAGTGTATTTCATCCCTTGTTTTGGGTGCTGCACAAGTAGCAGTGTTAAAGATGAGACACTCTTCTGGGAAGTTTGAGTGCATGTGTGTGTATTTCTCTGTTTATGGTTGCAGTCACTAGAATAAGGAATAGAGCTCAAATGGAGCAGAAGGATGAATTTGTATTTGTTATCACATGTCAGTTTTCATCAAAGTGGTGACCTTGAAAAGTCTTTTCAAGTTCTGCAGTGGGATGAATTTATTTATGCCTTTTCTGTGCACCTTACAGAATGAAGGGTCATAGTGTCCATGAGAGGCAGTCATTCCATCTGTAAAACACACTTACTGATGTTTCTAGGAGGACACATCAGACAGCAGGAGTAAGATCACCCTGCCTATATGGTATGGCATGAACAGTATGCATGCACTTTAATAAAATGCCTGAGAAGTGCAGAGTTGTAAGGATAACTGAGACTTGATGGGAGAGATTAAAACCATGTCTTTTTAACAGAAGCATCCCAGTAACATTAAAAGATGACAATACGAAGAGGTACTATGTTTATATCTGTGTACCATGTTGTAGTAGAGTATTTAGCACAGAGCACATGTGTTAGGTATGTTTCTTTCATTGATGAGACAACATATTCCATCACTTAAGGTTTTTTTTTAATTGAATTCTTTATTGGTACAATTTATATACATCTGAAAATCACATATAACATTGGGGAGTTTGTACCAGTATATGACACAAGTTAATTCTCATTTTTACCCATATCCCTAGCCACCCACACCTCCTCACCCCCTTTATACATGCTCTTTTATTTTCTTTCTGTATCATATTTATTCTTCCCCTCATCACATTCCCACACCAAGTTTCCTTTAGAAATATTCCACTCTATAAAAGCTGTCCTACTTTCTAGATCTCATTTGCATCTACAGGTGTTCATGCCAAACAGAAGATCCGGAAATTGTCTATCTGTGATCTATTGATTTCACTTATTAGTATATCCTCCAGATGTCTCCATTTGCACCTAAATGGATCGATCTTGTCATTCTTTATGGCAGAGTAATACTCCATTTTATAAAAAAACCACATCTTCTTTATCCACTCTCCAGTTGATGGACATTTGGGTTGTTTCCAAGAATGAGCTATCACGAACTGAGCTGCTATGAACAAGGGTGTACATCTGTCTTTCCAATGTGAGTTTTTAAATTCTTTTGGGTATATTCCTAGCAGGGGTATAGCAGGGTCAAATGGGACCCGTAGTCCTAGTTTTCTGA
>PVIC010028112.1:0-23333 GCA_004025085.1 Thryonomys swinderianus
CTCTCTCTCTCTCTCTCTAAATATTTCTTTCACAAACTTTCTGAGAGTAAGTTTCACACAGGAGACCTCGGTTCTTCCCCTAAGTCAGGATGCTTCCTTGCAGGTGAGCGTACAGGTGCAGTAAGTCAGGAGGTTGTGCTGCCCCTGTGCCTGCCCTCAGTGACCCAGCTCTTACCCTCCTTCTGGCTCCAGGTTCGGGACAAGAAGCTCCTCAATGACCTGAACGGGGCGGTGGAAGACGCCAAAACGGCCCGGCTGTTCAACATCACCAGTTCGGCCCTGGCGGCTTCCTGCATCATCCTGGTCTTCATCTTCCTGCGGTACCCACTCACTGACTACTGACCCCGCGGGCGCCAGGGCCGTGAGGACGAAGCACTGAAACTTGCTTATTTTTGTGGTCACTGAGATGCAGGGTGCCCTGAGGGTGAGGCAGATCAAGGCTCCCACCTGGGCCTCCAAGGCTGTGTGTGACAGGAGCAAGGCCTCCGCAGCTGAACGCCCCGGAGCACAGAGCTCCAGCCAGCCCCTGTCGGCCTCCTGGCCCTCCCCTGCCTGTCTCTGGGCCTCAGCTTCTTCCCCGCTGCTGCCCCAGCTTCCATGTGCCCTGCCCAGGTTCCGGGGCCTGCAGACCCCACACCCAGCAAGAAGGGCTTATGTGGGAGCTCCCACGATGGGGGCTGCTAGCACCTGGGGCTCACTCTGTCCTGACTCCACCGCCTTCAAGCTGTGACCTGCTCAGAGCACTTGTACCTGTGAACTTTCAATAAAATACGTACGCCGCTCCTGCCTGGCCTCCTGTCTGTGCCCCAGGTATGTGTGTTTGTGAGCATGTCTAGAGGCCTTGGAGCCTCCTTTCGATGCAGCCTGGAGGTCTAAGTCCTGGGAGTTCCATCACAGCTATGACAGGGACTTGACAGCTGAGAGGGACCTAGGCACCCTGCGGGCAGAAGGGGGCACAGAAACTCTCCCACCAGCTGAGAGCAGAGGTAGGAAACTCCTACTTCCCCAGAGGGAAGTGTCCAGAGGCAACGCTAGGGCTGGCTTATTCCTGGGACCTACGCAGGTTCCTCGCCTGCTCCTGTCTCCTCTGTCCGTGGCCCAGGACAGAGGGTACTAGGCTGGAGAATGTGCCTGGGAGCAGCGACAGAGAGAAAGCTGCAGGCCCAGGTGGGGTCTGGCCACTGCTCAGGGGGCAGATGGCAAAACAGCTGGTGAGTGGGCGGGACCACATACCAACAGTGGGGAGAAGTTGACTTTGAGGTACTGGATGAAGAAACACAAGCCTAGAGACCCTGGCTGTAGACTTCGTAGGCACTGGAGATGGGCACTGGGACAGGGCTTTCAGGCTGGTTGCTTGGGAAGGACAGGAGGAAGAAGGGGCTCAGGGACATTGTGTGGAAAGCTGGGAGGATGGGCTTTTGTGTGAGAACTGTGGAAATGTGGGGCTGGGGCCTTTGCCTTTTGGACCTTTCTGGATGAGAAGGTCAAGTATTTGGGCCTTGGACACCACCCCATGGGTGCAGGGCTCAAAGAAAGGAAGCCTGACAAGGGGGACAGCTGCAGGGTTGGGGTAGACTGGTGGAGGAGACCCAGTGTCACACCATGAGTGAGGCCTAGTCCCAATCCTAACTCAAACCCTACATAATACAGTTAGTTGACATAAGTTTCAGCTTAAGTGGGAGGTGAAGAAGATAAGGACGGGAGCAGGAGGCCCGGAAGTCAGACAAGGGGCCGGGTAGGGACTGACTCGGATCCTAAGGACTGTTCTTACCCCCAAAGGTAGTAGAGATGCCACCATGGCCTGTTCAGTCCTGGGTGTTTCTGTCTCCTCCTAATCAGGAGCAGGTGGTCCTAAAGGTCTCCCTGAGGCTTCCTAAAAGAGTCAGGCAAGAAGGGGGAGGTGCTGGATCCTGGAAGGAGGCAGAGAATTCACTGGAAACTGGGCCCAGGGCAGCTAGAGCGACTTAGGCTGACCCTGCAGCCAAACTGCTTATTGTGCCTGGAGGGGAGGAAACAGAGAGAAACAATGTTCTCCTTGATCCTTTTCCTCGACACTGATGCTGTGCTGGCTGGCTGGCTGCCTAGACACCCACAAGGGTGCACCTGCATTAGGGAGGCCCTTCCCTGGGATTTTCCAAGCCCAGCTGAGGCTTTCTGGGCTCATGATGGAGATGGGATAGCCACTTGATAGCCACCGGTGTAGGACAAAGCCACACGGCAGAGGGAGCTTCCCTAGGATGGAGGGGGGCACTCCATGGCAGGGGTCCCGGTAGGGTCAGTCTGTCCTCATCCTCACTATCTGGCTCTGGCTTCAAGCTCCAGGTTTTCACCTCTCTGGGCTTCTATCTGACTTCCAGCTCCCCTTGTTCCCTGCAAGTTCCTCTGGCCCATATTTATTTGGTTGTGTATAATGACTGGGTCACATTTAATATGCATTAAACACTTGTATGAATCAAAGAGACAATCGATCTCTCCCTCTCTCTCTGCCCTTCAGTATCCTTCTCTTTCAGTCAGACCAGCTTCCCCTGTCCCCTGAGCTGCCCTGGCCATTGCCGTGGTGACCCAGTTCCCATCCCACGGCTCTTCCCTCAGTACGGAGGGCCAAAACCCTCAGTGTGCCTCTGTGCGCGCATGTGTAACAATGACCATGTGATAGGGTGTGCTGGGAAGGGACGGCTCTGGCTAGGCCTGCACTCTCTCACCTTCACACTGGAGGTCTCCGGCCCTAAGCGCTTGCCAAGCTGCTGCCCTTCCACAAGTGGCAAAGCTGACATCTCTTCAGATGTTGATCATGTACTCCCGCCACTCCCGGGAGTTTACGAGAGCAGAGGCCTCTACTCCCCGAAGTCTTCTGCTCCCTCCAAACAGGGAGTCAGATGGGCAGGACCATGAGGACAGCAACCAGCTACTGAGATGAGCTCAGTCCCGCTGGAGTTTGGAAGGAAAGGGGTTACCTAGGGAAGGTGCTGGGGGCAGAGAAAGGACTGTTCTGAGGCTGAGAAGCGGCAGTCATCCCCTCACTTCCGATGCTACACTTGCCTGCTGTGCTGGAGGCTGCTGGGGGGTGGCCAGAGGGGCGGATGTAGCCAGGACAGAGAGGCTGCACTCCTGGGAGGCCAGCCAGCGTGGCTGTGAGGACAGATGAGACAGAGGAGTAGTTGTGGAAAATCTCCACTACTCATCTCATCAGCCCACAAACTCAAGACCAAGCCGTAGAAATAACAAATCCCCAGCTCTGAACATCACAGAGAGGAAAAAAGCCTTTAGAGCAGCCAGAGAAAAACCCAATTATTTTCAAAGCAGCAAGAGAGGGGTGACTTTCCATCAAGAATAATGGAACATTCATAACCTGCGGGAAAGAAAATACGTCTTTAAACAAAAATGTCTGAAATGTGCACTACAGCGCGCAGGAATATAACATATACCACAAAGTCAGTTACAGATAAAAACTTAAGGCAATGCTCAGCTGGGTGAATTTTCATAAAGCAATTATCAAAAAGCAGGAAGAAGGACCACCTTGTCCCACCATCCTGATCAACATCTGGCAGATGTATCCAAGCCTTTACCTGTGTCCCTGTGATCTAAGCACATATCTGTTAACACCACTATCCCTTAAGCATGTTCTTGGGTTTGGAACTCTTTTAGATGGAAGCAATTAGCATACGATTGCTTGTGTCCAGCATCTTTTACGGACAGTGGATCAGCAGAGATGTTGGGTGGAGCCCTGACTCATGGTCACTGCTGACCATTATTCTATTGCCCAAATAGCCCACACCCTCCTGCCTGCAGACGTGTTGTTTTCCATTGGGCATTTATGGATGACTGCTGGAGACCAGCACTGTCTCTTCAGGAGCTGGGTGGTGAATTGCCCAGACCATCTACCTGACAGAAAACAGCAGTTTTCCAAGGCCCTTGTGCCTCTGCCCCATTGGCAAGCCTGTGTTCCTGCATCCCCACACCTGCCTGCATTGCCTGGTACCTGTCTTTTTCACTTCAGCCACTGGTAAGCTCTTGACAGCATTTGAGCTTCTCTCCTGGGAAATGAGGCCAAGTGTCTTTTCATGCTGGCCATTGGGACGTCCCTTTTGTGAAACACCTGTTTTAGTACCTTGACCACTTCTCTTCTACTGAATGATGGCTTCTTTGCTTTTTTAGGTGTTTGTCTTTCAGCTGATACAGGTCCTCTGACAGCTCTCTGCTTTGCAGGAAACTTCCCATGTTTCTATCTCTTTTTTTTTTTTTTTTTGAGACAGGGTTTCACTTTGTGGTTCAGGTTGGTCCTGAGCCAGGCAAGCCTGGAACGCACAGCAATCCTCCTGCCTCTGCCTCCCGAATGCTGGGATTACAGGTGTGAGCCACCACACACAGCATTGCTGTGTATGGTACTGATTGCTGATGGCCATGACTTACCACGCTTAGCATTCTGGTATGTGGTTACCAGAGATCAAATTGACCTTGTGTTTGGGAGGAACATGCCAGAACCACTGAGCAAAATCCCTGGCCCTCTACCATCTTTTTTTTTTTTTTTTTGAGACAGGGTCTCACTTTGTAGTTCAGGCTGGCCCTGAGCTCACTAAGTAGCCCAGGCAAGCCTCGAACTCAGCAATCCTCCTGTCTCTGCCTCCTGAGTGCTGGGATTACAGACGTGAGCCACCATGTCCAGCTCTACCATCTTTTTTAAAACAGGAGTTTTCAATTTTAATGTAGTCACAATTGCTAACATGTATCATTCAGCTACTGCTCCCCTGCAAGACATAAATAATGTCAAAATAGAAAGAAAATCAATATATTTAACCAATTGACATATACAGTAATTCCTAGAGTGTTAGAGGGGCTAGATATCTATTTTTATTTATTTATTTATTTGTTTGTTTGTTTGTTTGTTTATTTGAGACAGAGTCTCACTGTGTAATTTAGGCTGGCTCTGAGCTCACTATGTAGTCCTCAAATTGAGCAATCCTCCTGCCTCTTCCTCCTGAGTGCTAGGATTACAGGCATGAGCCACCACACTCGGCACTGTGGTATGTGGTAAAATTGCTGGTGAGCATGAGCCACCACACCCAGTATTGTATGTGGTTACCAAGGATTGAACCAGGAACTTTGTACTTGCCTTACACTTGTTAGGCAGGCACCAGAACCACTGAGCTAAATCTCCAGCCCTGGGTTTTTTCTTTTTTAAAGTTTGTGGTAGGTGCTGTGGATATAGCTCAGTGGTGCCACCGCCTGCCTGGCAAGCACAAGGTTCTGAGTTTGACTCCTGATACAAAAAAAAGTTGTAGCACTAGGGATGGAACTGCCCTCACACATTCTAGGCAAGGGCTCTACCACTGAGCTACATTCCCAACCTTGGGTCCTATTTCTCGATGCTGGTGTTGGCCACATGAATATTTGCTTTATAAAAGTCACTAAATTGCACATTGAGGATTTATGCAGTTTTCTATATGATCTATATGTATTATGTGTGTATGTTTATGGCTGTATTATTCATAAATGCCACTATAGAAAATAACCGAAATGAATAAATGTTTGTATGGTTTCAAGTAATTTCCCTGAAGGAAATAATCGTTACATTGATGCATGAGACTTGGTGGGGATGGCGAAACCCTAGCACTTGACTTCTAGACGCTGACTCCTAAAAAGATTTACCACTGACACAAAATGGGCTTTGTGGGGAAATGACCAGTGCAGGGCTTGGGGCAGGAAAGTTCAGGGTGAGCTTGAAGCTTCCTGTTGGACAAGAAGGACACGCGGAGAGGTTAGTGAGCAAATGCCCAAGTGTACACTGACAGAGTCCACGCCTTCGGAGCAACAGGCGAGGAAGAGAGGAAATAATCAACAGGGAGAGCCGTAAACAAATAAACCAAAAGCTCAATGGGCAGGGAGGTCTTTAGCCCTGAAGAACCACTGTGAAGAATGATTTCAAAGGGAAAAGGAAACCAAGTAAACTTTCAGGTGGATAAAAAGGATTAGAGGGATTGTTATCAGCAGATGGAGTCACCCACCCCTGGGAAGAGCCTCAGAGCCCTGAATATTTGGGTCTTCATTAAATTCACAGGCCGAAGCTCTGCTCCCCAATGTGGGGGGACATAGGCCTTTAACACAGATTAGGGTTGAGATGAGGCTTGAGGGGATCCCATGCTGAATTTAGCGTCACCCCCCAGGAGACACCAGAGGGAAAGCTTTCTCTTCTCTGCCACAGAAAGACACAAGGGGAGGACAGTGTAGACCAGGAAGAACCCCCACCTGGAAGGACCACACCTTGCCCCGAGACTCAGCCTGCAGAGCTCAAAGAGTAAACGCTGGTGTTTGCAGCCGTCTGTGACACTGTTTCCGAGGCAGAGCTGACCGACCCGCTGCCAGATGTGCAGAACCAAACAGCAGGCAGGCTCGGCCGAAGAAGCCCAAAGGCAGACCTGCCTGATAAGCCTAGAGGAGCCCACAGGAAGGTCCCAGAGGCGATCCAGACAGCAAGCTGTGGCCTCTGCCAAGGCAACAGTGTCCTACTCACTGTGTGATGTGCCTTTTCTCTCTCCTGATGCTATCTTTTGATAAGCAGAAATTATTTTTAATTGAGTCTCATTTATAATTCTCCTTGTCTTGTTGATATTCTTGATGTTCTGTGAATTTTTTGTTTTGCTCACTCAAAAATCACTAATGACAGAGCCAGAGATTTAGCTCAGTGGTTCCAGTGCCTCCCTCGCAAGCACAAGGTCCTGAGTTGGATTCCCAGTAACCACATACAATGCTGGGCGTGGTGACTCACACTCACCAACCATCAATACCACATACCACAGTGCCGGGCGTGGTGGCTCACGCCTGTAATCCCAGCACTCGGGAGGCAGAGGCAGGAGGATTGCTGAGTTCGAGGTTTGCCTGGGCTACATAGTGAGCTCAGGGCCAGCCTGAACTACAAAGCGAGACCCTGTCTAAAAAAAAATCACTAATGGTCTTCTAATGGTTTTACTGCCCTGCCTATAGGTCTGTGGTCTACCTCAAATTGATGTTTGTGTGGAATGTGAGGAAGGGTCCCCCTCCCAGTTCCCCAAGAATCACCCCATTATTTCTTGGACAACTTCCCACCTCCAACGTCTCCCCGAGCTGCTCTGAGAGTTGTGTGAAGGGATGCCTTCGGCCACTAAGGCTACCACATACCTGATACCCATCTTTAAGCCACAGCCTCATTTGTCTCAAAGGAACAGCAAAAACATGGCTGACAAAGGGTGGTGGGAAGACCTGTGATGCTTAGACCATACACAAGACTGATTTTTGGGTTAGAATTTGATTTGTCTTTATAACTGTTTATTTCTATGAGTATCTGAAAAGAGTATGCCTTTTTCAGTTTTGGGTGTGGTGATCCATCAGTTTTACTCATGTCTGCAGCTAATTATGTCACTGAAATCTTTTTTCACTTACTGATCTTTTTCTGTCCTAATTTTTCTATCAGTTATGAGATAAATTAAAACCTCTGACTGTCTCTTTTTCTTTTGGTTGTCAGTCTTCGGTTTGTCAGTCTTTGTTTTACAAACTTTAAAGCCATATATATATATATATATATATATATATATATATATATATATATTTTTTTTTTTTTTTTTTTTTTTTTTTTTTTTTTTTTTTTTTTTTTTTTTTTTTTTTTTTTTTTTAGTTTTAAAGGGTCTCACTTTGTAGTTCAGTCTGGCCCTGAGCTCACTAGCTCAGGCAAGCCTCTAACTCAGCAATCCTCCTGTGTCTGCCTCTCGAGTATTGGGATTATAGCCTTGAGCCACCAAGCCTGGCAATTGTGGTATGAGGTACTGATTGCCAGTGGGCATGGCCACCACACCCAGTATTGTTGTATGTGGTTACTGGGATCGAACCAGGGACCTTGGGTTTGCAAGGCAGGCACCAGAACCACTAAGCTAAATCTCCGGCCCCTTTAAAACTATATTGTTAGGTCAGTACAAATTTAGGATTATGTCTTTCTGAATTGATCCTTTTAATATGATCAAATGATGACATTATTGCTTGCCATAATTGCTTATAATATTAATATGTTATTTATTAATCTACCTTTTTCCTGATAGATATTTAATTACACTGCTTTCTTTTGGTTGATATTTATAGCAACATCATATTTCCAGTCTAACATATGGGTATCCTTTAATATCTTTTACAAACAACTTCTATTTATTTATTTATTTATTTATTTTTGAGACAGGGTCTCACTTTGTAGTTCAGGCTGGCCCTGAGCTCACTATGTAGGCCAGGCTAGCCTTGAACTCAGCAATCCTCCTGCCTCTACCTCCTGAGTGCTGGGATTACAGGCGTGAGCCACCATGCCCGGCACTGTGGTATGTGGTATTGATTGATGGTGGGCATGAGTCACCACACCCAGCATTGTATGTGGTTACAGGATCGAACTCAGGACCTTGCGTTTGCGAGGCAGGCGCTGGAACCACTGAGCTAAATCTCCGGCCCTCTATTTATTTATTTATTTTTGAGACAGGGTCTTGCTTTGTAGTTCAGGCTGGCTCTGAGCTCACTTTGTAGTCCAGGCAAGCCTTGAACTCAGCAATCCTCCTGTCTCTGCCTCCCAGAGTGCTGGGATTACAGGCGTGAGCCACCACGCCCGGCTATTTATTTATTTTTGAGACAAGGTCTTGCTTTGTAGTTCAGGCTGGCACTGAGCTCACTATGTAACCCAGGCAAGCCTCAAACTCAGCAATCCTCCTGTCCCTGCCTCCCGAGTGCTGGGATTACAGGCGTGAGCCACCACGCCCAGCATTGTGGGATGTGATACTGATTGCTAGTGGGCGTGAGTCACCACACCCGATATTTTACCATTGTTTGTGGTTCCGGATATCGAACCAGGGACCTTACACTTGCTAGGCAGGCTCTGGAGCCACTGAGCTAAATCTCCGGCCCTTACAAACAACTTTTTCTCTCTTTTTTTGAGACAGGGTCTCGCTTTGTAGTTCAGGCTGGCCCTGAGCTCATTATGTAGCCCAGGCAAGCCTGGAACTCAGCAATACTCCTGTCTCTGCCTACCAAGTGATGGGATTACGGGCCACCACGCCCTGCACTGTGGTATGTGGTATTGATTGCTGGTGGGCGTGAGTCTCTACGCCCAGCATTGTATGTGGTTATGGGGATCAAACCAAGGACCTTGCACCTGCTAGGCAGGCTCTGGAACCACTGAGCTAAATCTCCGGCCCCCTACAAACAACTTTTTCAGAAGCTGGATTAACAATATTTTACTTTTTTTTTCCCCCTACTATTTAACTTCTTATTGAAACATTTGTTAAGGGAGTTAGCTTGGCTGAGTTAGCTCAGGACTGGGTTTCACTTTTTTTGTGTGTGAGACAAGGTCTTGCTTTGTAGTTCAGGCTAGCCCTGAGATCACTATGTAGCCCAGGCTAGCTTTGATCTCAAAATAATCCTCCTGCCTCTGCCTCCCGAGTGCTGGGATTACAGGCATGAACCACCACTACACCCGGCATTGTGGTATGTGATGTGCCAGGGATCAAATTTGGGACCTTGTGCTTGTGAGGCAGATGCTGGAACCACTGAGCTAAATCCCTGGCCCAGGGTTTCACTTTTTGAAAGCTTGAGTCCTCTTTTATTCCATTCCTGATTGGGGCAGGTCTCCCTGAGCATTCACCACCAGGGACCTCTTTCTCCTAATTCTTTACCACTGTGGCAGATGTGGTCTTGCTTGCAGAGCCTTTGAATGCGGCTTCTTGGGTCTGTGCCCACTGAGCTGGACCATCTCAGTGGATCCTCAAAACCCAAATTTGAGGCAGGCCTTTCCTATGGGACCTGGCTCTCACGCCTCATGAGAAGTTGGCAGATTTAATTCACTCCACAGTTCACAACTCAAAACTCCACCGCAAGAGCCTCAGAATTCAGCAAGTGTCCACCTAGCCCACCCTCCACTTCCTGTCTAGCTCACAAGAGCCACCAGCTGTCCAGTGGCTTCCCCTACCCTGGGAAGATCCAGCACCCAGGCCACGCCTTTTCATTTGCATTTCTAGCTTCCCCTGGATAGCTTATCCTGCTGGAAACAGACCAGTCAATGCGCCCTACTTTCTCTCTCCCACAATTTGCTCCCATGAGAAAATTAGCCAATTATATCAACAACTTGGGACAAGATTATTCTGTTTGGAATTTGAGTTTCTCTGGCCTGTATTGCTTTGGTGGGCTCTCCAATGCTCTAAAATGGTTATAATTTGTATTTTTCTGGTGTTTGTAGCATTTTAATCTAGTGTGACTTTCTGTGTCTCAGTGAAGCAAAGGCCTTCCATGGTGTTTTGGGTTTTTTTTTTTAACAGTTCTTTGTTCTATTTTTTGTTTGGTGATAGTACTGGGAATTGAACCCAAGGTCTTTTCACTGAGCTATATCACCTCAGGCTTTTTAGATTTTTAAAATTTTGAGACAGGGTCTCCCTAAATTGCCAAATGACCCAGGCTGGTCTCAAACATGTCATCCTCCTGTCTCAGCCTCTCAGAGTGCTAGGACTAGATCTGCACACCTGACTTCTTTATTAACAGTTCTTAATTCACTATATTTTAAAAATATTCTTTGTTGCTTTCTAGAAAATTTATTGCCTTGTCTTTTATACATAGACATGTAATCTACCTATGTGTGAGGCGAGGTAAATTTCACCTTTCTATTTTTCTTAAAATCTGCCTTGTCTTCTGTGTTTTATGGGCTGTCTCAATCCTATGTCCAGCTTTCCTTCCACAGGCTCCATTTCCAGGATCTTTATTTGGTCTTCTGTTTGTCTTTGTACCAGTATCATAAAGAATTAAGTATCATAGTTTTACAGTAAGTCATGCTATCTACGAGGCCTTCTCTGTTCTTAAAAATTTCCTGACTATTCTACTTCTGTTTTCATTTAATTCTGGACTCAATTTGTCAAGTTAAAAAAAAACAACAACAACCAAAAAATGCCTACTAAAGCCAGGTTGGGCAGTGGCACATACCTATAATTCCAACTTATTCAGGTGGCTGAGACAGAAGGATCATAAGGCCAGCCCAGGCAACCTGAAGACTCTGTTTCAAAAAAAAATATTAAAAGGCTGGGTATGTAGTTCAGTGATACGATGCTTACATAGTATTCATGAGATGCTAGATTCAATTCCTAGGACCAGGGGAGGGGAGAAAACTATTGAGATGTTTATTGGATCTAAAGATACATTTGGGGAGAAATTACATTTTTAACACAGAATTTTCCTAATCTCCAAATATGGTAATCTTTCCTTTTATTTAAGCTTCCTTTAATTTTCCCCCAAATGCTATATCATTTACTGTGTAGAGTCTTATACAGAGTTTGTTGGATTTATTTCTGGGTATTTGATTTTTATGCTACTGTAAAAGTCACAGTTTGAAGTATTTTCTTTTCCAAATGTTTATTACTGATGTAAAGAAATGAAATTGATTTTTAAGAAGCAGTTGCACACTCAGTATCCTTACTAAGCATAATTTTTTTTAACTTAATGATTTTTTTGTAGCTTCAACCAGATTTTCTACATAGGCAATCATAGCATGTGATCACATGAGTGGTTACAGTTTTAGTTCTTCCTTCCTAATCTGCATACACTTTGTTTTTCTTGACTTACTGCATTTCCTAAGACCTCATTTACAAAGTAAAAATAGAAGTTGCCACATCAGGCTTTTCCATTATGATCTTCATCTCAATGATAAACCCTTCAAGGCTATGCTACTTTGTGTGATATTTGTTTTAATTATTTGTAGTTGTCCTGTATTATTTGAGGAGCTTCCTTATTATTCATAGCACACTAACATATCTGCTACTGACATTTCTGTTATGATGCCACAAATATGGATGATTTTGTAGTCTGCAAATGCAGGGAGTAAAAATACAAAAGCTAACAGGAAAACAAATTTGGGGGGTAGAGTCATGCAAAACCTGTGGAATTTATGCAACTGGAGAGAATGACAACAACCATGTCCAATCCATCACTGTCTCCTGGTCCCACACACTGCCCCTCCCTACCCTCTGCCATGGCTCGGGTTTCTTGCTGCAACAGCTGGCCTTCAAACACTGTCACCTTGAATGTTTGAGATTCAAACACAGCTCCAGAGGTGTGTACAACCTGTGGCCTGCCAGTTGCTTGCCCTCTTTTCATTTTATTCTATTCTATTTTATTTTATTTTATTATGTAGGTATGTATGTACGTACATATGTATGTATGTATGTATGTATTTATTGAGACAGGGCCTCGCTTTATAGGTCCGGTGGCCCTAAACTCACTAAGTAGCCCAGGCAAGCCTCAAACTCAGCAATTCTCCTTCCTCGGCCTCCTGAGTGCTAGGATTACAGGCATGAGCCACCACGCCCCGCACTATGGTATGTGGTTACCAGGGTTCAAACTCAGGACCTTGAGTTTATGCGGCAGACTCCAGAAACAATCAGCTAAATTTGCAGCCCCCTCTTTCTTTCTTTTCTTTCTCTTTTTCTTTCTTTCTTTCTTTCTTTCTTTCTTTCTTTCTTTCTTTCTTTCTTTCTTTCTTTCTTTCTTTCTTTCTTTCTTTCTTTCTTTCTTCTTTCTTTCTTTAAGACAGGGTCTTGTTATGTAGTTCAGGCTGGCCCTCAGCTCACTATGTAGCCCAAGCAAGCCTGGAATTTAGCAATCCTCCTGCCTCTGCTTCCCGAGTGCTGGGATTACAGGTGTGAGCCACCACGCCCGGCACTGTGGTATGTGGTATTGATGGTTGGTGGGCATAAGTCACCATGCCCAGCATTGTATTCTTTTTTATTTTTTTAATAAGCATATTTTTTATAAAGGAGGTTTTGCTACTTATGTACATTAACTACATCTTATACATGAACATTTCTTTCTATACCAATTGCTGTTGAGCCAGTTTATAATTCATGAATGTTTCTTGTAACAGAAATGGCTATATTTTATTGAATTTCTATTAAATGTTCAAAATATTTCTACATCTTTTAATTTGATTATGTGATTTTCCTTCTTTAGCCAGTGTTTGAAGCACATTGTTTAATTTTTTTTCCTGATACTAAAATAAATTTGCAAGCCTGAACTAAATCTAAAATATGCACTCAGTCAGTATTTTTAAAACATTGCCACTTTGGTTGTGGCTGTTTTTCAGATACTAAGCTGTGTGATAGATCTGTGACGTTCCTTTCCTACCGTGCTCCTTTCATCGGGTCTCTGGTTCCTCTAGGTCTTGATGCTGGGAAGCTTCTTGTCTTATGCTTTATCTTTGGCTTTGCAGCTGGGGAACTCACATGACCTACTTTCCAATGTAGGGAGGCTTGAATTTTAGTTTCGATGCCTTTATGAGTTATTGTTTTCTACTTATTTATTCCTATATCTAATGTCTTGCACTAAATATTTAACTACTCAATTTTTAGTATATGTGCTGCCGAAGTGAGCACAAACTACTCCATTTTTATATTTTTTCTCTCAAATATAGAAGTAGACACTGTCCACTTTATGTCACCATGACAGCTACTACAATCTTTGTACTACCTTTAGAACAATTTCTTTTTATCCAATCCATTGACTTTCACATCCTCAAAAGCACTAAACATAAAAAGTGATTGTTTGTTATTATGGTTTCAGACAAAATTGCTTTTACATTTTTTTCACTTAACACAGAGGTGTTCAAGAGTGTTATATGACACAATTTGAATTGCATGCCTCATTTCAATGAATCCAACATGCTTCATCTGTTTCACAACAATGCCCTGAGCATGGGGACACGCTTGATATTCTCCACAACTTCTGTGTGGATTACAGATGTTGAAAACTCCTTCAGGATTAGGCTTGTATTTTTCCCTTCAGGTGCTTTTCTGTGCTATAATTTTACTTTTGACTGGAGCCTAAATACAAAATAACTGCTACCGATCAATGACAAACTGACGCATCAACACAGTGGTGGAGAAAATGGTACAGGGAAAAAAAAAAACCCGGTAAAATGACCCTTTATGACGTTGTAGTTCATGCACAAACTGTTCACTCCCCATCACTGTCTGTACTGCAAGGCTAAACTACGTTTCTGTTTGTTAAGATAGTTTCTGTGTCTTGGGTTGAGCTAGAACATATTGTAATTTTTCTTACTAAATTTAATGGAAATGTTATTTTGTCTACTGGTTTTTCTGCTATTGGCTAGATTTTCAGAAAAAATAGGGTCCGACTAAGTGTACTTGTATTTAAGCCATTCAGTTCTTTTCTGAAGTAGTTTTTCTAATTTTGACAAGCAGCATTTTTATCAAATTTGATTTACTTTGAATTGCTGATTTCACAAAAATACCAATGTCATACTTCCCGTATTACATTATGGCTTTCAAGTAATGTTGATAATAACATTTTCTACTATTTAAACCTATATGAACATTCTAGCTAAGTTTTTTCATGAAGTTGTAGGAGAATTGCATTGTGGGTACAGAGTATTTTTTGTGTTTCAAGACATAGTTTATGCTTAATCTTTTGTTAACCCGCCAAAGTCCTTGAAAAAACTAGTTGCAGTGTTGGAATTACAATCTTTATTTGACTGTAGGAAAAAACTGTTAAGCAGGGTGTGGTGGCTCACGCCTATAATCCCAGCACTCGGGAGGCAGAGACAGGAGGATTGCTGAGTTCCAGGCTTGCCTGGGCTACATAGTGAGCTGAGGGCCAGCCTGAACTACAAAGCAAGACCTGTCTCAAAAGAAAAAAAAAAAAAAGCTGTTAAGTAGGCTGTTCAGTATACTTATTGAGTTTACTGTAGGGGGAGAAATTGTCCAAAGACCCAGCAACTGAGAGTTGAAATCCAACTCTCGTGTTTACAGCACAACTTTGGACTCCTCCCTGGGATGGTGATCTCTGCAGGTTTGTTCTGGGCACACCTGACCTCCTCTGATGAGAAAGGGTGGAAGGAGTCCCCGGAGGCCTCGCCAGGCTTTTCTCAGATGGCATGGCAAGGACGCTGCCTTTCTCCTCTCCTGTGCTCACAGGGTGAGAAGCCACACGTCGGTTGTTCACTTTCCCAGCCTTCAGGCCACTTCCCTACTTTCTCCCACCCAGGAAGTTCCCTATTAAAAATCCTCCACGCAGGGCTGTGGATTTAGCTCAAGTGGTACCGCATCTACCATGGAAGCACAAGGGCCTGAGTTCGATCCCCGGTACCACCAAAAAAAAAAAATAATCCACACTGAGTCCATCTTGGCATCTGCTCCCCAGACGTCCCAGAGCAGCACCAAAAATGCAGGAAATGGGGGTGGGGAGAGGATGGGAGTGGCTCACCTTGGAGACAGAGAGGCCACATCCTGGTCCTTGGGTGGGAGTGGAAAATCCCCAAGACAAGATGGAGGCTCTGTTGCCAGCAATTAACTGGGATGACTAGGGGAGGCCAAGGGAGGAGAGCCCAAGAAAGCACGCGAG
Source organism: Thryonomys swinderianus (assembly GCA_004025085.1). Lineage (NCBI taxonomy): Eukaryota > Metazoa > Chordata > Mammalia > Rodentia > Thryonomyidae > Thryonomys > Thryonomys swinderianus. The sequence continues at coordinate 15,394 of PVIC010028112.1, forward strand.
GATGGGCCTGATGCCCACAGAGGCAAGAGGTCGGCTGGGTACTTTTGAGCTGCGCTGAAGGAAAATGACTCTGAAGGCTGCCAAGGATGCTGAGGGCTCTGTCTAGCTCACGAAGAGGAGCCTGGCTCCCTGGGAGGGGAGCCTGCTTCCCTGGCGGAAGGCAGGTGCATTTGAACTTCAACTGAGACCTGATTATGACACAGAGAGCTAGGGGGTGTCGAAGTGTTCAGGCCACGAAGACCCAGTATGTAGAGTTCACACCCTGCAGGGGAAACCTGGGGCCCTGAACACTAGTACAGAGACCCAAGAATGTGAGCTGGAGGGCTGCCCTGTTGCTCACCTGGCTTCCAGTAGCTAGGATTAAGGACTCCCGCTCTCCTAGAGGGACACGTGGTACCTGGTAAGCCAGAAAAGATAGAATATAATTAAAGACCTTACTGGTACCAGCAAGAACCAAGAGATGCTTTGGGACCCATGACATTTCCCCACTGAAAAGAATAATAAAGTACAATTTGCTTACAGTAAAATTTACATTTATATGAGCTACATGTAACCTCTACCAAAGCCAAGGTACAAACATATTGCACAGAACTCTAGTCTACCAAGGCCACAAGCTGTGTACCCACAGGGGCCACGCTGTGGCCACATCTCTCCAGTCCTACTGGTCTTCTTCACATCATATATTGTTGCTTTTTCCTGGAGGCCACGGAAATGATATCAGATAACACCAAAACACCCAGGTCCTTCTTCTTTCATTCAGCATGATGTGCTGAGATTCTTGCATGCTGTGACATGTGTTGTGTCACCAAGTTGTCTTCCAATATGTGGAATAACACAGTTAACCACTCCCAAGTTGAGGGACAGTTTGGACCTTCTCTGGCTGTTGGTTTTTTTTTTTTTTTTTGCTGTTGTTATTGTTGTTGCTTTGGGTTTTTTTCACTTGTACTTTCCCTTCCCCTGTCTGCCGATCTCTCATCATCTCCAAATTGCCTCCTCATCTTTATAAAGACTACCTCCCTGCTCCCTATCATGTATCTTTTATTTTGTTCTCTAAATTATCTATCTATCTATCTATCTATCTATCTATCTATCTATCTATCTATCTATCTATCATCTATCTATCATCTATCTATTTATTTACTTATTTATTTTGAGACAGGGTCTCGCTTTGTAGTTCAGGCTGGCCCTGAGCTCACTATGTAGCTCAGGCAAGCCTTGAACTCAGCAATCCTCCTGCCTCTGCCTCCCAAATTCTGGGATTACAGCCTTGAGCCACCAAGCCCGGCATCTGTGGTATGAGGTACTGATTGCTGGTGGGTGTGAGCCACCATGCCTGGTACTGTTGTATGTGGTTACCAGGGATCAAACCAGGGACCTTGCATTTGCTAGGCAGGCGTTGAAACCACTGAGCTAAATCTCCGGCCCAATTATTTATATTTGGATTTCTCATATAAGAGAAACCATGTGATGTTTAACCTTCTGCTTCTAATTTATTCATTTTCTCTGACTTTTGACAATGATGAATATATGTGCAAGTACTGATGTGACCATAGACTTTCCTTTCACCTGAATAAACCCATGTGATACATGTATGTTACATTTGATAAGAATTAGGAGTCAATTTCTGGACTTCTTATTCTGTTTTCCTGATTTATTTATCATCTACTCATTTTAGTTACTTATCACGGTTTCTCAGCCACAGCACCATTTACAGACTCAAAGCACCATCCTGGGCGTCACAGGCCGAGCCCCTCCCACTGCACCAGCAGCTCCTCCCTTAAGTGTAGCATTTTAAAATGTTTATGACATTGCTGCATTTGGCAGCTCAGGCCATCATCACACATATAACAGACTAAGTGGCTTAGGCAGCACTTACTGTCTCCCGTCCTAGAGGCTGGAAGTCCAAGTCCCTCTGGAGGCCTCTCTCCTGGGCTTGCAGATGGCGTCTTCCCTTTGCATGTCTGTGTCCTGATCTCTTTTTGTAGGATCTCAGTCTGATAGACAAGAGCCCACTGAATGGCCGTATTTTAAGGAACTATCTCCAAATACAGCCACATTCTGAGGGGCTGGGAATCGGATTCAGCCCTGAACAATGATCCCATGGGACAGTGTAATAGCTGAGAACCCTGAGTTCCTCTTGATGTCAATGAAACCCCTTGATTTTGATTTCTATAGAACTATAACACTTCAAGAGTGAAGTCTTTTCTTTTTTTTTTTTTTTTTTGCTTTTTGGAGACAGAGTCTCGCGTTGTAGTTCAGGCTGGCCCTGAGCTCACTATGGTGCCCAGGCAAGCCGCCGCGAACTCAGCAATCCTCCTGTCTCTGCCTCCCAAGTGCTGGGATTACAGGCGTGAGCCACCACGCCCAGCATTATATGTGGTAACCGGGGATCAAACTCAGGTCCTTATGCTTGCGAGGCAGGCGCCGGAACCACTGAGCTAACCCTCCGGCCCGCGAAGTCTTTTCTTTTTCCAAGTTGGTTTTTCTGTTCTAATCCTCTTTACGATATATATCCAGGCCCATCTTAAACTCACTCTGTAGCCCAGCGTGACTTCAAACTCATGGTGGGTCCTCGGCCTCAACTTCCCAAGTGCTGGGATTTATAGGTGGACATGATCGTGGTTGCTTTGATGTTTGTTTTTAAAGTTTGTCTTGGTTTTGTACTTACAACTCTTTTGTATACTTGTATATCCATCCACTGTTCTATGAGATAATCCTGAGCCCCCCAAAGGACTGAGCAGTTGGTGAAGAAAGGGGTGCGGAGAAAGGTGTATCCCTTCCAAGGAAGCCACTCAATCTTCTACCACCGACCGCTGTGGCAGTCAAGTCCATCCTGTGGCTTTGGCAAGGACAATGACACTTTGTTCCATGACCTCTTACACTCAAACTACAATAGTCCCTGAGTAGTGCTATTCATTTTTTATTCAAAATCACAAAGATTTTCTTCTAATATATGCCAAATGTTTTACAGGTTTATATTTTGATCTACGACTTAATTTTGTGAGAATTATAGAGTTTATGGTTGCAATGTTTTTCCAAATATGGATACTCAATTGCTTCCACTTCATTTGTTGGAAAAGCCTCTCCTTTCTTGCAATGGTGGGAGTATGGCCCCCCAAATTACATTTTGTAGTCAAATGCTCTACCACTGAGCTATAATCCCCAAGTCACATTTTGAAATAAGGTCCCTGCTGTGGTAAGACTTGGGGCGCGTGGAGAATCCAAGGACAGTGCCCTTGTCATTAATGAACCTGAGCTTTGCAACGGGGCTGAAGGGAGCAAGCTCAGGCTGTTTTCACTCTTCCACCAGGTGAGAAAGCAGCAAGAAGGCCCACGGCAGATGCCAAATGTCGGCACCCCCACCTTGGACTTCCAGCCTCCAGAACTGTACGAAATAAATTTCTGTTGTTTGCAATAACCCAGACTCAGGTGTTTTGTAAAGCATCACAGGTGGTCACAGATACTTCTCCAACTCAGCTGCCTTTGCACCTTCAGCAGACCTCAGCTGGTCTTATCTATAAGGGCCACTGCCAAAACCTCACTCCTTAATCTATGCATCTGCCGCTTTGTCAATATCATACTGTCTGGATTACCGTCATTTTATTTTTAAAAAATTGTTAAAACCAGGTAGCTTCATCCACCAACTTTATTTCATTCTTTAAAATTGTGTTTGGTGCCGGGGATTTAGCTTAAAAGCACAAGGGCCTGGTACCACTTGAACTAAATCCCTGGCCCCAAAATTGTTTTTGTTTAATCTCTCTCTCTTTTGCCTAGCCATAGAAACCTCATAAATATTTGCCTATGACTAAAATTTTGGAATCCTATTAAATCTGCAAATCAGTTTTAGGAGAGTTGACATTGTCAACTGAATTTTCAAATCCATGAGTATAATCTGTCTCCCCATTCAGCTAAGGATTGATTACTTCCTTTTATCAGTGTTTTATAATTTATACCATATAGATTCTAAACAACTAGATTTAAAACAAAGCAATTGGAGGAAATTTTTTTAAAAGTAAACTTTTTTGGGGGCTGGAAATTTAGCTCAGTGGTTCCAGTGCCGGCCTAGCAAGTGCAAGGTCCCTGGTTCAATCCCGGTAACCACATACAGCAATACCAGGTGTGGAAGCTCACACCCATCAGCTATCAGTACTAGTACAACAAATGCCAGGCTTGGTGGCTCAAACTTGTAATCCCAGCACTCAGGAGGCAGAGGCAGGAAGATTGCTGAATTCCAGGCTTGCCTGGGCTACATAGTGAGCTCAGGGCCAACCTGAACTACAAAGCGAGAACCTGTCTCAAAAAAAAAAAAAAGTAAACGTTTTGGCAAACTTGAGTCATATGTACAACTCCCAAATTCGCTCTCCCCTATACCCACAGATTCCCATATTTTCAATGCCCCTGTCCAGAGAGGTGTATTTGATACATCCTCTGAACCTACATTGACACATCTTTGTCACCCAAAGTTTGCAGTTGACCTTCGGGTCACTATTCTGTTGTATACGCTGTTGATTCTGACAAATTTATATCTGTCACTATATACTCTACAGAATAGGTTTGTCACCTTAGAAAGTTCCCTTCATTTTTCTCATCCCTCCTCCAGTCCCAGAAAAACACCAATTATTTTATTGTCTCTACATTTTCTACTTTTCTGAATGTCACATGCTGGGATCATACAGAATGCTGTCTCTTCAGATTGGCTTCTCTCACTTAGCAATGTGCATCCAGGTTTTCTCTGTCTTTCCATGGCTTTATAGCTTTATTTTGTGCCATAGTTTTTTTACTGTGATAAAATTTACCACCTTAATCTCTTTTTTTGTGGGGGGGGGTGTACTGGGGATCGAACTCAGAATCTTGCACTTGCAAGGCTGGTGCGAACCCAGTGATCTTAGTTATTTTTAGTGCACACCTCAGGGACATTCAGAACACTCCCTTTGCTATGCAGTCTCATCATGGCCCACCGATGGAGATTTTCATCTTGGAAAACAGAAACCCTGTCCCTGTTAAACGCTGACTCCCATCCCCTTTCCCAGCACCACCATCCTACTTTATGTCTCTCTGAATCTGACTCCATTGGAAACCTCCATAGGTAAGATCATTCAATATTTGCCCTTTGGTGACTGGTTTATTCCTCAAGGTCCACACACCCTCTAGCATGTGTCAGAATTTCCTTCCTTCTTGAGGCTGAATAATAATATTCTATTTATAGATGGACCCCATTTTACTTGTTTATTTATTAATAGGCTCTTGGGTTGCTTCTATATTCCAGCTGTTGTGGATAAATCGGCAGAGAACCTTGGGTGTACAGGTACCTCTTCTTCAAGGCCTTGCTTTCAGTTGTCTTGGCTGTAAACCTGGAAGTGGATTTGCTGGATCATATTGCGTTCCACGTTTAATTTTTGAGAAGTGGTCAATTTTTTTCTATTATTGAATAACATCCCATTGTCTGGATGTACACAGTTTATCTAATAGTTCACTTACTGGAGAATGTCTTGGCTGCTCCCAAGTTCTGGTGGTTATAAATACAGGTATCATAAATACCTATATGCAGCTTTTTGCATAAACATGATTTCATTTGAGTAAATACTTAGGAATGCGGTGAGCAGAGTATGCAGCAAAAGTAGGCTTAGCTTTGTCAGAAACTCCAAACTGTCTTCCCTCGTGGCTGAATCCATTCTCCTGCCCCTGCCAGTGACTGAGAATCCTCGTCACCCCATTCACTCCTCACCAGCATTCAATTGTCAGGGCTTTGACAATTCTAATAGAACAGTGGTGTCTCATTTTAATTTGTAACACCCTAATCACATAGGCTGCCAACAACTTTTTTTGTGTGCTTTGTTTGGGAGCCACTGTAAAGGATGTGTTTAATAATTTGGGTTTCCAGCTGTTCACTGCTGTTACACAGTTACATTAAAATGACTAATTTTTGTAAAGTGGCCCTCTGACCTTGATAATTTCACTTGTATCAGTTCTAGGAGTCTTGGTTCTATGCGTTAAATTTTCTGAGCACACAGTCAGGTCAGCTGAGAAGCAGAGTACCTTCATTTTCCCATTTACATTTTTACAACTCTACCTCCAGCTGTGTCTTTCGGGGTGGGGGGCACGTCAGAGCTAGAGACAGCGGGCCCTCTGTCTTGTTCCTGATCCCAGGGACAAAGAATTCTCTTTGACCACTCCCTATGACCGTGCTGTAGGGATTTCATGTCCCCATTTAAAAATCTGTTACTATTATTTTGGTTGTTTTGAGACAGGGTCTTGTCCTGTAATTCAGGCTGGCCTTGATCTCACCATGCAGCCCAGGCTGGCCTGAGCCTCTGGGATCACAGGCCTGGGATCACAGGCCTGCACTACATTGCCTGACTTGGGCATGTCTTTAACGAGGTTGAAGCTTCATCCTATTAATTGGTTAAGAGCTTTTATTGTGAATAGATGCTGGATTTTGTTCTGTGAGTTTGCCCACGTCTGTCGCCTTTATTCTGCAGTCTTCCTCTTAGCCAGTCTGTGTTCCTGGGACTGAGCTGCAGGGTGGTGATGCCTCGCCTGGCCTAGTGCGGCACCTAGGTGGGCCACACTCTGCGGAGGATGCAGGCGCCTAAGCTCATCACAGACAAGGCTTTGTTGTTTTTTCTTAAGGTGTATTTGGTTGTTGTCTCCGGGTTATGCTCCTTCTTTCAAAAAGAGAGAGTATGAGAGAGTTGGAAAGTGCTTCTTCTTATTCGGTTTTTGGGAAAAGATTGTGCACCATTTGTATTGTTTCTTCCTTAAAGTTTTTGTACAGCTCATCAGTGAAACCATCCAGACCTGGAAATTTCCTTGTGAGAGACTTTTAATTACAAGTTCCAGCTCTTTAATAGACAAAAGGATTACTCTGGGCTATTTCTTCTTGAGTTTGGGGGTTCCTGCCTTTCAAAGAATTGGTCCCTTTCATCTTAGTTTCCAAATGTATGTGTGGGCAGACACGTTTGTAGTACTAGTTCATTATCCTTTTTATTTTTTATTTTACTTGTTATTAACGGGTATTAATTGAACATATTAATGGGTGGAATGAGATCACTCAAAGCTTGCCTACATCATGCACAGATCAAATACCCCCCTTTCCCACCCCACCCCCACTTCTCCCGGTCTCTGTTAATGACTCTTCTACATTCAGGGCAACATATTTTAGCTTCCATAAATGAAACAGAGCATGCAAGGCTTGTCTTTCTATACTTGGTTTACTTCACTTAACATTCTGTCCTCTGTTTCCATCCATTTTCCTGCAAATGGAAAGACTTCATTTTGCCTTATCACTGAAAAATGTCCTGCTGTGTGTATATGCTCTAGTGCTTTATCCCTTCATGCACTGATGGGCACCTAGCCTGGCTCCCCACCTCAGCTGTTGTGAATAGCACTGCGGTAAACATGGGCCTCTCTTGGTGTGTTGGCTTTACTTCCTCTGGATACATTTCCAGAAGTGGGATTGCTGGGTCCTATGGTGACTCTGGCTTCAGTTTTTGGAGGCATCACCTTGCTGTTCTCCAAAATGACTACAGATTTACATTCCTACCAATATCAAATAAAACAGCTTCCTTTCTCCACATGCTTGTCAACATATTACTTTTCATTTTTAATTTTTTGTATTTATTTATTTATTTATTTTGGTGATAGGAATCAAACCTGGGGGTCTCACACATCCTAGGCAAGCATCGTATCACTGAGCTACATTGCCAGCTCCTTTAAAAATATTTAAAACAATTTTTTTGAGATATGGTCTTGCTCAATTGTTCACAGTAGCCTCAAACTTGCAACTCTTCTGCCTTAGCCTACCAAGCAGCCAGGATTACAGATGTGGGTCCCTACATCAAATTTCTTCCTTCCTTTTTTTTTTTCTTTTATGCTAGAAGCCATTGTAAGGTAGGATGAAATTATCTTCTTTGTGAGTTTTGTTTATTTGTTTGTCTTAC